>QEOT01008922.1:4322-56035 GCA_003123785.1 Pterocarya stenoptera | reverse complement strand
CCAAACAACGTGTAAGTAGTTCATCTGCAACAAGCGCAAAAGCATTCAATTAAGAGTAGTTCTACGTAGAAGTCACTGTAGCGGTGCACTCGTTGTACTCATTACGTGGCTGCCGTTAAATCTTTTTTCTTTTTTTTCATCTTTCTCTATGTGTGGTCTAAATAATACCACATCATGTGTATAAAATAACTTCTTCAAATAGTAGCTTCTATCTATATTTATTCTTCAATTAATACCCACCCAATTCCTCGGTAAAATATTCAAATCAGGAATTAAGCCCCTAGTGCCTGCATAGGGTTCTTCACAAACCCAAACAATAAAATCACTACAATGCCATGACATGCACTTTGTAATCAATAGAACAAATAATGCAGAGCAATCGATGACGAAGCAATAATATTCGTTGCGCGGAGAGAGCCTGAGGGGTGAGACAAAGTGATAAGAGAGAAGAGCACGAACAAACACAGAGAGAGAGAAAAAGATGTGGGTGATTGTGTGGGACTTGCTTGTCTGGTGTGCGGACTTAGAATGCAACGCGTCAAGATTTTATTGGAAGGTTCACCCATCCGGTTTGAAGGTAAACTTTTTTTCAAAATAAGTGGGCGACTCTTGTAAGCTTTGTAACTACAGATATCATTTATTTAGGCCACATATGTAGTCATTGACGTATGCAAGGCCCACATGCAATACGTTTTTCTCCTGGTCAATTGTCTCATTTATCACTTTGGACTTTATTCTTTTTTTTTAACCAAATAAGTCTAGATACATAAGAGTTTGAATCAAGTACATAAATTACATAAAAATACAAAAATTAAACAGGTGGATCTTTACCGCTATGGAACTTAAGAAGAGAGGGTGGTATTTGGATGAGAGGGATGTTTCCAAAAGCTTGCGTCGCCGCTGCCCATTGCGCCAAGTTGTGCGCACATCGATTCTCCGACCGATAAATCTTCTTAACTTTCCATGAAGAGAAAGAAAGAAGGTGGTACTTGATGTCGCTGATGATAGGGCTTAAAGTCCAATCTTGAATTTCTGGTGGCTTGGAAATGGCCTTGATGGTGATGCTTGAATCGCCTTCAAGGATGATATTGTGCATATCTCTTCTTTTTGCTTCAATAATAGCCATCAATGCCGCTCTAGCTTCACCCTGATTTGGACTTGAGCTACATATGAGATCGGTGATTGCAAAAATGATATCTCCAGAGTCACTCCAACATATGGAAGATATAATACTCCCTTGATCCCTGACTGCGACATCAAAACGGATGAGGAAAGAACCTATAGGCTGACAATTATTCCTAGTTTCTTTTTGAGAGTTGACACTGACCCAGGCATTTGTGTGTTGCCAGAATGTGAACAAGACAGACTGGGCAAACTGAGTAAGGGATGGGCAGTTAGAAAACTAATTGTGAACTTTTTTGTTTCTGAGAAACCACAAGTTATCCATAGCGATGACCGCAAAAATTTGGAAATGGTGATGTTCTTCCTCTGGGATTTTTAGAGTAAAAGAGGGATTGAGGATATTTTTAATCCAAAAAGAGAAGGGCTGCCTAGCAAAGGTGGCAATGTCCAAAGGCCAATTGGAATATCTCCAAAGAATTCTTGAGTAAGAGCAGTTAAGGAAAAGATGAGATAAATCCTCTGGTTCTGATTGGCAAAGGGGACAAAGAATATGATCCTCATCAAGGTGGATGACGGAGTTAATCTTGACCTTGGTAGGAAGGATGTTCTGGCTAGCTTTCCAGAGAAAAAGTTTCAGCCTGTCTTGTAGTTTCAATTTCCAAAGGCTCTTCCAGTTAAACGGTTGAGTGTCAGAAAGATGAGGATTATTTCTAGCAACTAGAGCTGCGTAGGCTGATTTAACTGAGAAGTTCCCCGAAGAATGANGATGACCGCAAAAATCTGGAAATGGTGATGTTCTTCCTCTGGGATTTTTAGAGTAAAAGAGGGATTGAGGATATTTTTAATCCAAAAAGAGAAGGGCTGCCTAGCAAAGGTGGCAATGTCCAAAGGCCAATTGGAATATCTCCAAAGAATTCTTGAGTAAGAGCAGTTAAGGAAAAGATGAGATAAATCCTCTGGTTCTGATTGGCAAAGGGGACAAAGAATATGATCCTCATCAAGGTGGATGACGGAGTTAATCTTGACCTTGGTAGGAAGGATGTTCTGGCTAGCTTTCCAGAGAAAAAGTTTCAGCCTGTCTTGTAGTTTCAATTTCCAAAGGCTCTTCCAGTTAAACGGTTGAGTGTCAGAAAGATGAGGATTATTTCTAGCAACTAGAGCTGCGTAGGCTGATTTAACTGAGAAGTTCCCCGAAGAATGATTGATCCATTTGATCTTGTCTTGCACCTGATGGAAATTATGATTAGCTAAAGGGATTTTTTGGATGGCTCTAGCAGTATTTTCAGAGAAGAGGGTATTAATAAGAAGGACGTTCCACCTCCTAGGATCTTCGAGAGTGAGCTCAGAAACCGTCATGTTATGGTCAGGGGTGACATGGTTGGTGAGATTGGGTAGGGGAATGTTATTAGGAGCTGAGGGGATCCAAGGGTCGAGCCACACCCTCGTGGAATTACCATTATTGATTTGAAAACAGATGCTGGATCTAAGGAAATCTCTTTGAACGAGAATACTCTTCTAGAATCGGGAATCAGTGGTTTTAGAGGGGACATCAAAGAAGGAATATGATCCTAAATATTTCTTAGATATGACATCCTTCCAAAGGCTAGACAAGCCATTGACCAAGAACCAGGCATATTTGGTTACCAAAACTGAATTGAGGCAGGACATGTCCTTTAGACCGAGGTCGCCCATAGATTTGGGGAGACATATGGACTTCCAAGACATAGGAGTGAATTTCTTGCTGACGTTCTCCTTATAGCCCCACCAAAACCTTCTAAAGAGGGAATCTAAATTTTTGTGCATGGTTTTGGGTATGAGAGAGGAGGACATGACATAAGTGGGAATGGAGCTAGCAACTGCTCTAATGAGACAGGTTTTGGCAGCTTGAGAAAGGATTTTTGCTTTCCAACTTTGGAGTTTGGACTTTATTCAGAAGTTTTCCCCTTCTTTTAAATGGAGGTTTGGATATCAAAACCATCTCAATTTATTTCATATCATTTTATCTAATTATTATAATTTTTTTAAAATTTTAAAAAAATATAATAAACAATTCAACTTTTTCAAATCATAAAACAAAAAAATTTTAAAAAGAAATATTTTAATAATATTTTATTCAGTTTTCAACTTCCATTTCAACTCATCTTATCTCAACTCACTTGTAGAGAAATTATATTTATAGTTATAGAGTGCGTAAGTGCTATAAGCTCCTTTTAAAAAAATGAATAAATAAAAGATCTACGTGAAAAATTAATTTTTTAATGATAGACCACATTCTTTATTAAAAAGACTACACGACACTTACAATCCATAATTATATCTAGCATTACACTTGCTTGTACTAACCAACAACAAACTCTAAGGCCCGGTTAGAATACAAAAGTCTCCCTAACTCATCTCAACTCATCTCATCTAATCATTATAACTTTTTCAAAATTTTACATAAAATATAATAAAAAATTTAAAATTTTCAAATTTTTTAAAAAAATAATATTAAAAAATAATATTGTAACAATATTTTATTTAACTTTCAACTTTTATCTTAACTCACAATCAAAACCTCTTCTAAATTATTAGGGTTTGGATTGAAAGGAGCTCTCCACCCATCTCATGTCATCTCATCTCATAATTACAATTTTCAAACATTTATACACAAAATATAATAAACAATTCAATTTTTTTAAATTATAAAATAATAATAATATTAAAAAAATAATATTTTAACAATATTTTATTCAACTTTCATCTCAACTCACTGTCCAAACCTACCACATTTTCCGTTCAACGGAGTAGTCACACCTCCAACTTACTCCACCTTAAAAGTTTGTGGATGTCACACGACAGTGACAACACCGCATTGCAGGATGAGTTTTTGTCCTTTAGCTAAGGATGGCAAATCGTATTTTTGTGTCATGTTTGTATTGTGTCAAGTCATAAACATTCGACTATATAGATTAACACAAACCCAACTCGTCAAGCTAAATATGTCAAACTTTCAAACCCTAACCTAACTCATCTAGATAACGGATCATGTCGTGTCACTCGTTTTGACCCGTTCAATAATTAATTATAAATATATTAACACGACACGACTCATTTAAGCTCGTTTATTTCATATAAATGGGTTGAATTAAAATACATAACTCATTTGACCTGATTAACATAATTTTACATAAAAGTTAAAATCTATATTTATTAATAATTACAATATCTTACAAAATATATACCAATTTTTTTAAAATTTTAACATATAATAAAACCAATATTACAAATCACACAATAACAAAGATGAGCATAAGTCTAAAATTACAATCCCAACAATAAAAATAATTAAAACATAAACATACTGAAAAATACCAATATTACAACTTAATAATAATAAAACTTTAATTTTGAAATAAATTATAAACGGATCAAAACATGTTGATTTCATGTTAAGAAGGTTGATCCGTTATTGACTCGTTTATAAATCGTGTATTAATGGGTCAACTTGTTTTGACTCGAATCCATTAACATCAAACTCAAATCCGTTAATTTTATATTGTATTCATGTTGAATTTACGAATCGTGTCATATATTTACCACCCTACCTTTACCCATCTC
Source organism: Pterocarya stenoptera (assembly GCA_003123785.1). NCBI lineage: Eukaryota > Viridiplantae > Streptophyta > Magnoliopsida > Fagales > Juglandaceae > Pterocarya > Pterocarya stenoptera. The sequence goes on along the minus strand of QEOT01008922.1, from coordinate 51,313 downwards.
TCCTCTATCAAAAACTATTTCCAACGCCTGCTCTTTTAGTTTGAAAAAGCTAGAAGCCTACAATCCAATCCATATACAGCATCACTCACACCTTGCAGTCCCTCAGTCCGCCAAGGAAAAATCTATTCATAGTCTGGTCTACTGATCACACGCCACATAAAACCCTCATGACAAACTGGTCCACCTTCTTCCTCTAATCCAATTCGACTCTCTCCCTTCCCAAAACAGATTTCCCTCTCTTGTCTCTTGAATCTTGACTTTCCCTCTCCGACACTCCCTCTCTCGCCTTTCCCTCCCTGAATCAACTCACCACCTACGAATTAAACACTCCCTCTCTCGCCTCTCCCTCCCTAAATCTCGAGACTACCACAACCTCCCTTCAGAAATCCTTCTCTCAAGACTCTTGACTACCACGACAGCAACTTGACCCCCAGCCAGGTGTAGGACGGAGCTCAACTCCCAAAGCGCGACGAATTGAGCTGACCCCCAAAAAAGAGACAGATCTTGACCCTGAGAGAAGCGTACTGTCGGTGTTCTTCACAAAGGCGATTTGGGTAAGTTTTTCAAATGCCGTGTAATTTTCCAAGTGATTGTAATCTCATTGTTATAGTGATTGTAATCTGGGTTATGAAAATATGTAGGGATATGGATTGATAATGTCACTTTGAGGAATGATTAGCAAGTGTTTGTAACAAAGACTCAAAGAAAACATTATGCCCCTCAATTATTGAATACTCACGGTGCCCCTCAGTTTGGTGCCCTTAATATATATTATGTAAAATGTATTCTTTGGCAATATTGTTTGCCTAATGAATTTGGCATGGGGTCTACTTTCTAGAGCTAACTCCGTGTGTATGGTCCTTAAATGGAGTTTAATTATTTGGCTGTGACGTCGTATTTCTTTTGGTTCATCTAAATTTCAAAGTTCATGCAAATTTGTTGATCTCCTAACCCCTCTCCCCCGTCCCAAAAAAAAAAAAATGATCACTCTCTTTGACAAGGTGCCCTATTCTCCTTATCTTGTCATGGAGTTCTTTTATGTACTTAGACATATGCGTGAACCATTTTTACGCAAAGACATAGATTTGTGGTGAAGTGTTTATAACGACCCTCATATACTGGATGTTAGGTGTTATGGTGACCATTATAAATTAGTTTCCAAAATCTTAAACTTGTTTTCTCTTCGAGGTAGTTTTTTTAGTCAAATTTTATTATCTGCATCGTCTTAATCCTTGGTGAGAATTATAATGAAACGGTCCTGCCTTCAATTATTCACGAAACTCTGAATGTTGTGGTTGCACAAAATAACGTTAGCCAGCTCATTACTTAGAGAGAGGTAAGTAGCAAGGCATAATTGTTTTTTCCCGGTTTGATATGTAAATCTATGTGCTGCTTTGATACTGAAGATAGTGATAATTACTAATTGTTTGGACTTTGTTCTTCATTCTGTTGGTTTAGGATTTAGATAAATGGTAAAATGAAAGTTTTTGAGCAAATTTTTTGTGTGGGTTTTATTTTTCTCTTGCTTGAATAAGACTTTTCTTGTCCGGTTTGCCACGTGGGATTCGTATGGCGTGTGATCAGCATAGACCGGACTACGTATAGATTTTTCCATTTGCTTTAGTTTTTTGTTTTTTGGGGAGTCGACATAAGATTGGTCATCTAGGTTTTTTGCCAATTTGTGGAGTATGCTACTCTTACAACGAAAGCCACCCGACAACCCTCTCATTTTGTCCCTGCCCTAAAAGAAAAGGAATCTACCATCAGCCAAATTTAAGGAGTGCTCACTCTTTTTAGCCATCACAAAGTATTATCTTAGGTCAGGTCCAACATATCAATCTTATCTAACCAATCTTGTGTAGTGCACTAACATCAGCCTTATATTTTTATGCGAAAATGAAAATGGAATCAAGTGTTATCTAAACCAATAAGGAAACTCCAGAATATAACTTGTACATACTAATTCAATCGATGAAAAACTTAGGGTTTAGAATACAGGGGCAATAAGGTGTGTGATAGCAGGTATGAAATAGATTGGTATGCTTCCTCTCGAAATCAAGCTGTCCTTAATGGCGGGCAAACCAATATCACACCATCTCCTCAAACAAAGAGGAATGGCACAGTGCGCCTTGTAGTCTGTAATGGAGAAAAAAAGTACATCAGTAACAAAATAGGACTATATGTGGACTATGCTTATCCATTTACCAATGACACAACAACCTAACTTGTTGTTTCGTTTTCTTTACTGTGGACTATGTTTGTCTATTTACCAATGACAATGTTTATCTATTTTTTAGGAAATGACAAGTTCAAGTATCGATACCGGTTCAAGTACGTGGACTTCAAGAGGGAAAGACAAAGCAAGTTTGGACTGCCACTTTGCAACTGTGGCATTCCATCAAAACTCCGAATATCTGGAAATGGTAATAGTTTTAGCAGAAGATTTTACAACTGCCTAAACTATAAAATCAATAAACAATATAGATTTTTTCAATAGATTGATCTTGAAAGTCAACAAAATTATGTTGCAAGATAACGTTGGAGTTAACTCAACAAATGAATGAGAGGTTACTTCATGAACATGCCAAATATAAAGCAATGAAGAAGAAATATAAGAGAACCTTGAAAGCGTTGTTGCATCGTGATTGTTTTTTATTACGATTTTTGCTGTGATTTTTATGTATCCCAAAAATATTTGTGTATGTCGGGCAGTGCTTCAACTCATATAAGCTATTTTAACTTTGGACAACTTATTGTAATGAACATATGATGCAATTAGTCGTATTTAGTGAATTTAATGAACATGTGATATAATGAGTTGGCTTTTGACAATGTTATGGACATGTCTTGGACATGTTTTGACATGGGGGCCTTCTCTCTCTCTCTCTCGCTAGTGCAAAATGCTCAAGCTGTAATGCATGCAGATAAGCGCACTTGAGCATGTTGAGTTCTTTGGTTAATGTTTTACTTTCTTTTTTGGCTTCAACAAATTAATTAAGATTGCATGTAAGAATATATACATACAAGCAAGAACATAAAAACAAATTAATTAAGAAGAATCCTAAAAATGCTGCAATGAGAGATTATATATACATGCAGCAACCTGTACATTCAAGATACTCCAATATGTACATGCAAGAACCTTTACAACCACACCCCTCCAACAAAAGCTGAAATAAATTTTCACAAAATACTTCAAGATTTCTATGATCTATAGAATAATTATTTTATACAAGTAGAGCACCTACAAATATATACATTTTTTACAACCACAACCGCCAATAAAAAGGCTCCAGATTTTCACAAAATATTTCAAGAAACACATAAAAAATAGAATAATGATTTTCGTACATGTTGAACACCCACAAATCTATACATTCTTTACAACCATAACCTCCAAAAGAAAATCTCAAATTTTTCACAAAATACTTCAAGAAACCTATAAAAAATAGTTCACAAATGCTCATCATAAATATGTGCTTACAAATAATGCCCATCATCTCAAACAGTGCACACGTGCATTTAATATCACATTTCTCCTTATTATAGTAAACTATGTACTGGACGGTTTTGACATGGTCATCTATGAAAATTTCATCCAAGACATCTAAGATGGAAATACAACCCTGTTTGCTAACAAGTATGCAATTACGACAAATCATCTCTCACAACTCCCTTTGAACTTCTTTAAACTTGACATTTGTATACACTGCTTGAAACTGCTTCTTAATGTGGAATTGGGATACACAGGGGATGATTTGGTTGCACGAATTGAAATCAGTTGTCATCACTACTTCCACCTTCTTCCTCAGAGTATTGTCAAATTGATCGATAAATTCCTTTAATGTTGTACCAGAATGCACATATCCGTCAAAAAAACATTTATGCTTTCAGACCGCTGCGTAGCACTCATACCAGCCCGCAAGTAAGTTGATATCCAGAATGATCCCTCCGTATACAACCCTTGCAGCCACGCATTATCACCAAGGTCATATTTCTGAATTAATTCCCCCCACTTGGCATCAAATTCTACACAGGTACGTGAATCGTATAGGGAACTCTGAATGGAGTCTTCAACCTTGTGTTGAATTGGCAGTTTTCGCATGATATGTCATAGACAATATCTATGGAAAGTTTATGGGAGCATCAACAAGCAATGGCACTCTTCATTACCTTGTCTTGGTTTGTTATGATTGCTTTTGGAGCCCGACCATTCAAGCAGTCCAACCATACTCGGAACAACCACACAAAAGTACTTGTATTATCGCTTGAAATCAAACCAACCCCTAACAGTATGGACTGCCCATAATGGTTTACCCTAACAAATGGAGCAAAAGCCATACCGTACATATTTGTTAGGTATGTCGTAACGAAGGTGATCACATATCCAAAATATTCGTATGCAGCTCGACTACATGCGTTACCCAGAACACATTTCTGAGTCACAACTCATCATCCACATCTATCAAAGAAACAAATCCATAATTCATCTTCATCATCCTCTTAAAGTAATCACTAAGTGTTTCGTCACATCCTTTACCCAGCCTCAAGTGTCTGGCTTTATGAATAAAATTTTGATAATCTTTCTCTTGAAATTCAAGATTCTTGAACCCCCTGTACAAGTGCTCCAAAATCTTTATTCATTCGAATACCTACTCTGTCATTCAGATTGAGCATGCTTTGATTCTATTCATCTAAACACTTGTGACTTCTAAAAAATCTAGACTTCTATGGACTGACAATACTATGATTGTGAGTATTCTTGGCAGTGGTTAAAACCCATACACCCTTTTTGTCCAAATGAGCGTTTACCTTTGCCTTACAGTCCGTTTTAATTGTTAGTCGCGGCTTCGAAATATTACTGTGAGTTGGATGGTACTTGTCGCCACGTGCACACCCATTTGTCACATATTTCAATTTCCTAGATGCGTCTCTCTTCATCCTTTGTGTGATAACGCCAAAATCATGTTGCTTGGCATATCACTTATAATATGTCAGAATCTCTTTATCAGTGGTGAACTCCATATCAGGTTTTGGCTCCTCAACTCGTTCATCGTCATCTGATACTTCATTAGTTTCTTCAGCCTCTGCCTCTTTATTTACGTCCAATGAAGTTTTTCAAAATGAAAATGTATGTTTCATATTAGAATTTATATTATAACACTAGATATTTACTAATTTGGTTAAAAGTCTAACACTGCTAGTCAGGTGACAGCTCTTATCAGTCGTGTGTGATGTACCTCTAAAATTCTTTTCACTTTCAACACCCAATGGCAATGGCACAGTTGATGATTCACTTGCTAGTTGGGGAGTCTTTTCAGATCTTGTTGACTCCTCCAGATTACTCGATGGTGGCATCGATGGATGTTGTAATGAGGCACGATGTTCAAATAAATTCAATGCATATAAGAAAAAAAAAACTAAAAAAATTTAAAAGGAACATACCTGTTAGGTATGTTGAACTCGCGTGGACTCTTCCCGATTACTCGACGGAGGGTAAGGCATCATTGGTCCAAAAGGTGGCATCAACGGAAGGTAGTTAGGCAAGGTGTTAGAATATCCAAAATGCATGTAAGAAAAAAAAAAACCTTAAAAAGTTTAAAAGAATCTACCTGGCTACCCCAAGCAAATGTATATGGATTTAGATATTCATTTTGAGGCATGATAAATGGTGGGTAGTATGGGTTTCTTAGACCATAATATCCCTATAATACACAAATAAAAAATACATTTAACTATGTCTAAAAAAATACTTTTAACTAAATCTACATATTGGACATAGCGGCATTTCCATATTATCAATATGTTTCATACCTGAGTCGGTGATTAATATGTAGATTTCGTTTCATCTTCCTTTTTGTCCATCCCACTATTTCAACTGAGTTTTAAAGACAAAGTTACTAAACAGAAAGGTATAAATCATTCCACAATTGAGTATGTTAAAAGCATAGTGGTTAAACATAAATCTTTAATTTAAATCCAGAATTTAAATACTTCAGTTTAAAAGCATGGTTGTTGAATACTTTAAAAGCATAAATCATTCTACAATTGAGTACGCTACTTCACTCTTTTTCGCTTGCACATATATATATATATATTTTTTGTCAAATATTACAAACTTGTTTTAATAAATCCCAAAAATGAGGAGATAAAAGAGGGGGGGGGGGTTGGTAGATCCTACATTTTGCACTCAATAACTCAATTATGTATTCAACCCTATTTGAATATTTGGCTGGCTTTTTCACTGCTTTCTATCCAATGCAATTCTATAAATCTTTCCCTGCACTTCTCCCACCCCTTAGTAAGTAGAATTTCATGAACTTCAATAGATTCTACTTCAATAAATCAATAGACAATCACCATGTAAATTTTCCATTAAAAACAAGATAGCTTTGAAATGAATTATAGTGGTCTTCATTAAAAGGTATGAATCCTTGCACTGCATGTTTATTCATACATGTAGCTAAGAAATAAAGATATTTGTTGTTCATAAATGTAACTAGAGCAACAACAACAAAAATGATTACTCGTACATTTAAATTATAAACAGCATACATTTGAAAAATAAAAGAAAAAAGTAATTGGCTTTTAATGCAATTTTCTCATACTTCATCAACTCTTAGAAGTTACATAGATCATAAAAAAAAGAAAAAAAAGAAACGAAAATCAGCTCGCAATGGCACTCATATGTGCAACCCAATTGGCTTTTAATGCAATTCCCACTCTTACACAGCGCATCAAAAAAATTACCCTGAACTAACATCCTAAGTCCCAAGTTCACAAACAGATTGAGAATTGAAACCTATCAAATATATAGACAAAAGAGTGAAAATTAATGTAATGAACTTGCGATAACCAATTCTAATGCTTATATTTTACATGATGATTATACAAGAGAGGAAAAACAAAAACACTAAAAAAAATATGCACTAAGTAATTAATAACTCAAAGAAGTCACAGTTCATAAAATTCAAATTCTAGTAGACAAAAAAAAAAACAAACAAACAAACAAAGAAAAACTCAAATTTTATCTATTGTGATTTTCGGTGCTTCGATTTTCTTGCAATAGTTGACAGAAGGCAATAAGTTCTTCAAATGAGAGCCCCACGTAGAATTGAACAACAAGCATTGATCTAGATGCGAGTTGAATGTTTGTGTGAGCTGAAAGAAAAACATAAAAACAAGGCATAACAAAGAAATTGTAACACATAAGAAAAACGGAAATGGCTCAAAGAATATAAAACATGAAAAAAAAAAAAGTAAAAAACTTGTGAGGTTAAACATGGAGGCGAAGATTCATGGATGTGAGCTGTACTGGGTGTGAGGTTGAACGTGGAGGTGAAGATTTGTGGATGCGAGCTGACGTGGCGATGGGTCGGTTGTGACTAGGTTCTAGTCGGCGGTCCTAGACGGTGGCGAACGTAAAGAGGCTGCTGGCGGAGGAAGAAGAGGCTGCTGGTAGAGGAAGAACGTGGACGTTGGGGGGGGGGAGGGAAAAAACTTCGAAATGGATGATTTGGGTATAATTTTATACTATTTAGGTTTATCTAAACGCACATTTAACTAAAAAAAAAGTCACATCATACTTCGCGTGGTATATGTGGGAAAGAGGTAGATGGATAGAAGTACTCGTCCGCCAAATAGTGGATGATGTATAACTTATTTATTATTATTTAATTGACTATCAACTAAAATCTGTGTGACGTGGCATTTTTCTTACCCAAAATATAGCAACCAGGAAAAAATAGGGTCAGGTGGGTATCTTCTTTTAGGTGCAGTTAGGTCTAATGCTATTCAGCTCCTTAACTTTTCAAACATCTTTTATGGTGCATTTTTGCTTTATAAATCTTGCTTGTGAAACTTTAATCAAAGATGATTTGTCTTTTTATACTATATTGTTTATATTTTTTGCTTAGATTAGATAAATGTATGGCGTAATGTAACAATCTGATTCAAAATTATTAAAAATGAAATATGAAAAATCTAATGGGTCTAAAATAAGTTTAATGGGCCATATTAGAATAGCCCACGCGTTATTAAATTTTTCAAGTTATTGGATTTTTATAGGCCATATTGAATAAGCTACGAGTTATTATTTATTAGGGTTTGATTAGGCGCAAAGGCTCAAATTTTTATTTTGAAGTCATTAAGGTTAGTTGAAAACTTTAGAGAAAATTAATGGGCCGATATTATAGAAACCCAATCAAAATTATTGAATTTTTAGCCCTTGAAATGAACCCAAATCCGTTAGGCCCAATGGAATTCTCTCCCAATAGGGTTACAACTTGACAAGTCATCTTCACGTTAAATTTCTTAAACTGTGCCCAACTTGAACGCTTTGGCGCCCTCTCCCAACTTCTATATTATATATAAATATAAATATATCTCTCTACCTCCTGTTATTCACCTTGGTGATAACACTTTGTCTAAATGCAATTGCCACAAGTCCTTTTCTTCCTTAACCATCCCATTTCATGCACATGATTATCTTCCATTAGAAGTGGGGTTCTATCTGCCTCCTTCCAAGCTATAATTGTTGCTGCACCAGACTAAACAACATCCCCCCACGCTAAACCTCTATGAGCGCCATCCCACATTGTCAGCTAGAATGCAAAACGAGAAGCCCAACCTTCCCCAACGTACGAACTGTGAGCAGGAGCCTGACCACCATGATGACATCATGAAACCCATTGCACGAACAACCTCGTTTCACACCACTAACTGTGCACTAACACCCTGACGCCAAGCCAATGATTGTTGACATCCTCTCCAGGCTACAACAAAAGTAGGTTGTGTTTTGGTAGTGAATTAATCTGATCAGTCCACTACTATTCAATATATCATTGCTTTTCACATACTTTTCACTACTTTTTATTATTATTCAATATTTTATCGTTACTTTTTTGTCACTTTTTTACTACTATGCATAGATCATGGGAGCTGCTACAGACACAAAGGGATCCCACATACATTGATGTGGCACACTGTGAGTGTGCCACGTCTACTTTTTTTTTTCTTCTTTTTTCTTTTCTCCTTCCCGATCCCACACACATTGATGTGGCACACTGTGAGTGTGCCACGTCTACTTTTTTTTTTTTTCTTTTCTCCTTCCCGTGCGTATCCCCTTGCTGTGCGTCTCCGCCGCCTCCGCACTCTCCGTTGCCGCTATAGTGGTCGGGGACCACCTCAGGGTCGGCAGAAGCCGCCGTCATCTCCCCTCCCCTCAAGGCATCGACTCTCCCGCTTTTCTCCCGTGCGTCTCCCCCCTTCCTCCCCCTTTCGCTCTCTGCCTACGCCTCTCCGTGGCTACCACGAGCTACTTGCATGAGAGCTCCCATCCCCCCTCCAGACGGTGCCGCTTGGACTGCCGGTGGATTCTGCAGGCCCTGAGGTGGTCCTTGACCACCATGGCAACCACGGAGAGGCAGAGGCAGAGAGTGAAAAGGGGGAGGAGGGGGGGAGAAGCGGGAAAGATGCATGGGAGGAAAAAAAAAGAAGGAAAAAAAAGAAAGAAAAAAAAGTGAGACATGGCACACTCTCATAGTGCCACATCAGTGTGTGGCCTTTGTGTCTATAGTAGTTTCCTAAATCATTTGAGATCACCTCACTACCTAAATCTAGCCGTAGAGGATGTCAAACGCACCCTTGTTTTGTACACCAAAAAACAAAGCACGACCAAGGCATAACCTCCCAATGCTCAACAGCCTCAAAGCCCACACCGGAACAAGCCTGAACCACCCAAAAACCATGCCCAGCAGACGTGAACCTTCTCCACCCGCATAAGCTCTCTCCGTACCCCTTAACGTCAAGCTCTCTATCTCTCCCCTAGCCAGCGCCAAGTGCCTAGCCTTTAGCCACCATGAACCACCATCATGCCCACACCTCTAGTCACTACTCACCATCACCGGAAGCACACAGCCAAAGCTCCATTACCCTCGTTAAAGCTACCCTCTCTAATATAATGTAAAACGTGTACGTGAAATAACTAGTTATGTGTTTTAGGCGAGATTAGAAAAATACCCATTCCCAAGTCAATGTTGACCATAGACCTTAGTATTTCAGATTATTTCCTATAATAAAATCAAGAGAATTAGATGGTGGGGGTAGATAATATTTTAGAGTTTAATCCATTAGTGGGAGAAAATAAGTGGATATCAATTGCTTGGGAGGTCATGATATTTCAGAGTTACAAGGATTCTTGATTTTATGGAAATATACGTCATCTAATCATCCTGAGTTTAATTACGAATTACGTGATTTATTAGAGAATTTACGTAAGTTATGTGTATTTTATAGGAAATCAACCGTGCCCCAAAAATATTGAATTAAAGTTAAGAGGTAAGTAGCATGATCACACTCTTACATGTATGTACGGTAAACGACATATCTTATATAAAAGTACGCCTGATATGAACCCGCAAGAATGAAATCCCTTGAACCCACAATCAATTTGAAAACTCACTCAAGAAAGCCAAAATCAAGTCAATGGATGGAGAACCTAGACTCGATGAGAACTCATTTCAAGAATCTAGATTATATTAGACCCGTTGAAGAACCCGTCTCAAGAACCTAGATTACAAGGAGGAACACCACAAAGGTTGTGATTTACCTTTGATAAGTTCAAAAGTTCAATTAAGAACAAGAGGAGTAAAACTCAACTTACAATGAATAAATTCATCAAATTTCATAAACTGATTAAAATAAGGCTACAAAGAGTATTTAAACCAAAACCCTAATGAAACCTTAGCCAAAATAAAATCCCTTCTCTAAAAAATGCCCCTGTATAAACAGTGCTCTACAGCGATTCGTTGTATGAATAGTGCCGCTACAGTGATTCGGTTGCGTGAACAGTGCCGCTATAGTAATTTTTGAAACCCTAGTTCCTAAAAAGTAACTTTCCAAATAAACTCTTGGTCAAAATATAAGGCATTCTCAAAAACTCTAATTCATAATAAATAAGACATATGTGGGCCAAGTATCCTCAAATCCACTTATTCTAAACTAATAAAATAAGTCCTTTAACCAAATTGAAAGCCTCTAATAACAATAGGCCCTATCTCTAAGTCATAGCTTCCACAGCTTGAATCAAGTGGATCAATACTAGTTCTTCTTCTTTCAAGCCCGTCTTGATGTTGGGCTCTTGCTAGGTTCATCCCAAGTGGATTGCACCAATCCTTGCATTGCTTCCTTGATCTTCGTGGCTATTGATCTTGTAATTGGCTCATCTTGGTTCCCATCATTCCCCCTCTCCTCAAAAGGATTCGTCCTCGAATCTCTACCTGGATCAAAGGGAAAAATGTTAGTAACATTGAAAATAGAATAAACGTGATACTTACCTAAAAAGGTGCACTTTATATGAATTTTTGTTAATTTTTTCAAGAAATTGGAAAGGTTCATCAAAGTTACTCCTGTCATCAACAAGCAAAAGTATCAAAACTAAAGGAGTCAATGAATCAAAACCATAAATAACTTCAAAAGAAGAATAAGAAATAGTAGTATGCATGATCCTATTATATGCAAATTCTGATAAGGGCAAATGATACTCCCGCAAACGTTCATGCAACAAGTCAATAAATGGCAAATGATACTCCCACAAACGTTCATGAAACACATCTAAGGTTTTCCTTACACCAAAATGATCACTCCCACTATATGCAAACTCAATGAATGGCAAGCAATACGCCCAAAACGTTCATGCAACACATTAACGAATGGCAAATGACACTCCCACAAACGTTTACGAAACACATCTAAAGTTTTATTTACCCCAAAATGACCACTCCAATTATATGCAAACTCAATGAATGACAAACAATACTCCCACAAACGTTCATGCAACATGTCAATGAATGACAAATGATACTCCCACAAATGTTTATGCAACAGGTCTAAAGTCTTATTTACCCCAAAATGATCCATCAAACCAAATCCAGGCACAAGTAACAAATGCACAAGACTAGTTGGCTCACAAGGTCTATTCTCTTTAAACAAATACCAATCTAAACTATAGAACTGATCAAACGAGACTTTCTCACGTCCTCTATACACACTAGCCAAGCCATCATCATTAACATTCAATTTCTTATCATATTCAAGTCTCAATAACTTTGCATCTAAAATGATGACAAGGACATACCTTCTTGCTAAAGCTTCAACCACAAAATTTTCCTTATCTTGTGTGTACTTAATTACATGAGAAAAAGTCTCAATACAATCCTTCCACTTAGCATGCATTCTAATTAACAATTTACCTTGTCCACTCAAGTGTATCAATGACTCATGTTCTTCAAAGAAAGATCAAGTAGGGATTATCACACCTGGCACAAAATCAATGTAATGCTCTATCACTCTAATAGATGGCAATCCACTAAACACACTGCTATTAGGGGTGAGCATCGGTCGATCTAGACAGAGAAAACCGGACCGGACAGAATTTGGTCCGGTCCAATTTTTTTTGACCGAATGAGTTCGGTCCGGTCCACGGTCCGGCTATTTTTCGGACCGGACCAGACCGAATATATTCTATATATTTTTTATATATAATTATACTATATTATAATTAAGTATAGACTATTAATACTATTATATATTTATATTGTTATACTAATGGTTATATTAGTTGTTATATTAGTTTAGTTATACTAATATTATAGTGATTTATTATAAGTTATAACTATATTATATATTAGTATAAGTTATAATGCTTTAGTATAATTATAAGTATAGACTATAGACTATAGTTATACTTATACAATTATACTTATACTAATATTATTAATATATAGCTATAGTCTATACTACATTACTAATAGTCTAATACTTTATACTAATACTATTATATAGTTATACTAATAGTTATATTAGTTTAGTTATACTATATTATAGTGATTTAATATAACTATATTATATATTAGTATAAGTTATAATGATTTAGTATAGTTATAACTATTGACTATAGATTATACTTATACTTATACAATTATACTTATACTAAATTACTAATATTACTAATATATAGCTATAGTCTATACTATATTACTAATAGTCTAATACTTTATACTTATACTATTATATAGTTATACTAATAATTATATTAGTTCTTATATTACTAATATATAGCTATAGTCTATACTATATTACTAATAGTCTAATACTTTATACTTATACTATTATATAGTTATACTAATAGTTATATTAGTTTAGTTATACTAATAAATTAATAATACTATATTATAGTGATTTAATATAACTATATTATATATTAGTATAAGTTATAATGATTTAGTATAGTTATAACTATTGACTATAGATTATAGTTATACTTATCCAATTATACTTATACTAATATTATTAATATAGAGCTATAACACTTTATTATAGTTATAAAGTGTTATAGTATTATTAATAATAGTATTACTAATATTATTAAGTATTAAGTGTTATAGTAGAAATTATAATATATGTATAATTTATAAATTTATAATAGAATGAATAATTAAATATTTTATACTTATTTATAATAGTATGTTAAGTATGAATCTTTCTTAATTATGGATATAATATGTATGGATAATTAAATTATTCATGCTTATTGCTTTATATACAAAATGTTAAAAGTTGTATATGGCTCATTATGCATTAACATACTTTAAGTTAGTAATAAAGTAATAATTAACATCATCAATAATGTAATTTTTATCTAATTTATTATCATTGACTATATAAAATATTTTTTTATTGAGTTTGTTATATAATCCACATTAATAAGTCACTTAGTTTAATTTAGTATTGTAAATAATTTTTTTTATTAATTGATTTATAAAAAAAAAAAAAGGGGCCGGCCGAACCGGACCGGACCGATAGCTACCGGACTGGACCGAAAGCTATCAATTCGGTCTGGGCCCCTTAGGTGTTCGGTCCGGTCCAATTGATGGACCGAAAACTTTCAGTCCATCGCCGGACCAGACCGTGTGCAGCCCTAACTGCTATGAATCATGACCTCATATCCCTGCAATAAAAAAACAATAACACTAGACAAAGAGTCGTTAAATTTGTTAGTATAAAAGCTTGACTTAGCATCAAATCTCACTTTTATTTTTCTATTTCTCTCTACAATCTCTTTCTTTTTCCTCTTGTGACTCAACTCTTTTTTCATGACTCTCAGTTACCTTTCTATTTTCTTTTTCACTCTTTCTTTCTTTTAATGTGTCAATCTCATTCTCTTTTTCTCTTTCACTCTTTTTTTTTTTTTCTTTCACTCTCCTCTTTTTTTCTTTCACCCTTATCTTTTTTTGAATTCTTGGCCTCACAATTGTTTTTCAACACATTCTTTATTTTTCTTGAAATTTCAAACTCACCCTCATATTTCTCCTTAGGTGGTTCCGTCTTCCCTTTTGTTACAACCTGATTATTTTTGTCTCACTTTGGTTTCCAAAGAGTGCTAGAAACCGAAGTATACCTTGCTGTACTCTTTCTCTTTAACTGCTTCTCCACCTTTATAGCCATGTGCACCATGTCCTCTACCTCCACATAATGTTGCGACTCAACTACATTATCTATTTTCCTATTTAGCCCACTAAAAAATCTAGCCATCGTGGCCTCCCGATCCTCCACTACATTAGCTCGAATCATAGCCGCCTCCATCTTCTTATGGTAATCCTCTACACTCCTAGACCCTTGTGTAAGATTTTGTAGTTTTTGGTTGAGATCTCTATAATAGTGGCTAGGTACAAATCTCCGCCTCATGATAGCTTTCAACTCTCTCCATGTTTCTACAGGCTTATCAAAATTCCTCCTCCTATTGGTCACTAATTGATCCCATCAAATAATCGCATAATCAGTGAACTCAATTACCGCCAACTTCACCTTCTTCTCCTCAGAGTAATTAGGATTATCAAATACCAACTCTATTCTTTTCTTCCACTCTAAATAAATTTTAGGTTCAGCTCTACCTTGGAAAGAAGGTATTTTCATTTTGATTCTCTCAAGGTTCCTATCTACTTCATCTCGACCCCTTGGGTTTCCCCTAAATCCTCTTTCACATCTAACTCCTCTATGTCTACTCAATTCAACTTCAGGTGTTAGGACTTCCTCATCCTCACCAAACTCTCAATTCTCAATACTAGGCTCACATCGCCTCCTATCTCTCCTACCTTGCAGATTTCTAATCAGGACTTCTCGTTGATCCATTCTATCCCTCACTTCTCCTAACACCAAGTTCAACCGCTCAAATTGTTGTTGCATGGCTTACAACACAAAGAATGAGTTATCTGCCATCCCCTTTGGTGCTTAGTCACTCCTATAAAACATCATAATGTGCTACACAAAATGAATGTTAGTAGAAAACCTCACACACTCCCTTACGTGTTTACTCTCGAATAATGGCACTCCACTCGTGTTTCACTCTTAATTGGCTTTTTATCGATAATAGTCTCACATTCTCTTGCCTTTTACCTCAATAGTTTTCTCGCTCAAGTTCTTTTAGAACTAATTGAACTAAATCAAGACAATACAACCTTGTATCATTCTAACCAGTAATATAGATGCAAGAAACAAGAACAAGAAATAAGGAATGAATAAAATGACACGAAACTCAAGAAATTTATATGAGGGAAAGAGTAATGATAAAATAAGATACCCACTAGAAAGATGTCTTCAGCCCCTTTGATGATAAAACGCAATCAACAAATGTCCTTCTTTCTCTTTATTGTAACTATGTAGCAACATATGAGAATGTGCTACCCTCTTTTTTTTTTTGAAATTTTTTTTGATTTTTTTTTCTTTTCTTTTCTCTAATTCAATCACAAACAGCAATTCAATCAAAAATCAAGCAATTGAATTCATTGATTCAAACACACAAGAATTGAGATTGAAATAGAAGAAAATCAATGAAACGACACTCCAAGCAATTGACAAATTTAGAGATACAATAAACCTTAGAATTTTGAAATCTTAGGAGATGCAAATTTCAGCCAAACCCAAAACCTTAAGAATTTTGGCAGCGTACTTTTTCTTTTGTTTTTTTTTTGTAACCCTAGAACAAATGAAGCCCTAGAATTAAATATACAAGAAATAAAAAATAGAATCAGACCTGATTGGAAACCTGGCTCTGATACCAAATGATATGAACCCGCAGGAATGGAATCCCTTGAACCCACAATCAATTTGAAAACTCACCCAATAAAGCCAAAATCAAGTCAATGGATGGAGAACCTAGACCCGATGAGAACTCGTTTCAAGAACCTAGATTATATTAAACCCGTTGAAGAACCCGTTTCAAGAACCCAGATTACAAGGAGGAACGCCACAAAAATTGTAATTTACCTTTGATAAGTTCAAAAGTTTAATTAAGAATAAGAGGAGTAAAACTCAATTCACAATGTAAATTCATCAAATTTCATAAACTGATTAAAATGAGGCTACAAAAAGTATTTAAACCAAAACCCTAATGAAACCCTAGCCAAAATAAAACACCTTCTCTAAAAAATGCCCATGTATGAACAGTGCTCTACAGTGATTCGTTGCATGAACAGTGCCGCTACAGTGATTCGGCTGCGTGAACAGTTCCGCTACAATTTTCGAAATCCTAGTTCTTAAAAAGTAACTTTCCAAATAAGCCCTTGGCCAAAATACAAGGCCTTCTCAAAAACCCTAATTCATAAGAAATAAGACATATGTGGGCCAAATATCCTCAAGCCCACTCATTCTAAACTAATAAAATAAGTCCTTTAACCAAATTGAAAGCCTCCAATAACAATAGGCCCTATCTCTAAGTCATATCTTCCACAGCTTGAATCAAGTGGATCAATATTGGTTCTTCTTCTTTCAAGCCCGTCTTGAGTGTTGGGCTCTTGTTAGATTCATCCCAAATGGATTGCACCAATCCTTGCATTGCTTTCTTGATCTTCGTGGCTATTGATCTTGTAATTGGCCCATCTTGGTTCCCATCAACGCCTCCATTGGAAACCATTTTTTATGTACCAAAGTCATGATTAATTTATAAATGCCATGGTTTATGCATGAGTTCCTTGTTAATTGCATAATACATGCATCGAGATATTTTATGAAAAGCCATGCATGATTTATTTGAAGATTTATGCATTACAATATTTATGACAAATTATGATTTTATGTGAGGAAACATATATCACTGACATTTTATAAAATAATGTCATTTCATTTGAAATCTATGATATGATAATGTACGATTTTACTTGAAATTCATGATATGACAAGTATGCAAGCATGATTATGATGAAGTATGAATGATAAGATACGTAACGACCTATGTTATGATATGGATACTATATATTATGGGCACATTGCATTACCAGGTTGTATATATTGGTAGTGCACCAAGTGTGTCTTCTTTATATATGGATTCCACAACCCGTGCCCATGGATGAAATCAAAATCTATTTAGATTTGCTAACCCTGACTCACTGGGGTCAACAATGGGTACTGACCTATGAAAAGTAAAGACAAGTTACTGCATTTCATGTACATATGAGGTCATGTTCATGTTATTTATGTATATATCTATGAGTATGCATATATTTCAAGAAACCTTGTATTTATTATGTTTACTATATGATGTGTTGTTTATTGAGTATTCGACTCATTTTGTATGTTTTTATGTTTTAACCTCACAGGTAAAGATTTTTACGAGGATGAAGTTGCAGGACAGGACTTAGCGGGGCAGGGAGGCGAGGCAGAGGTCTAGACAATTTATGTCATGCTCAGTTTTATGATTTTTAGTCTAATAAGTTATGTTGATAAGCACATAAGATTATTGATTTTAAATAAGTGATTCCGCAGACTCTTTCTTAGATTTTAAGTATTTGATAAATATTGACTTTATTTATTTATATAATCTTTTGTATGTGGCGCTTTATTAAGAAAAAAAATTATTAAGTCAAGTTTAGTAGCATGCCATTTCATATTTCTAAAAATGACTTTTTTGGGAATAGAGTGTTACACATCATTTGCTTTTTCTTCTTCTTCCAATTACACATCATTTGCTTACGTAAATCTTTGTATGGTTCTGGTTTTGAATATTAAAAATTTAAAATGGCATTACAAATAGTTATTCTTTTGTGATAAACTAGGCTTATTTATTCAGCAAAAAATTAAAACTAGAGTTATTTGTAAAAGTAGTATATTTTCCTTACAAAAAATAATTTAAATAATATCGATTATAAAATGAGAAATGTTATTTTTTTCTCGATAATTTTGTTATCTTCCATTACACTTATCATTTTAAATTACTGACATATAAATTACTTAAAATATGACTAACCAAATAAGTATAATTGAGAATGATAAAATTAAAGCATCTCCCTTACAACTATTTAACAATCAATTAATACTATTGTGTCGTTTTATTAAAAATAACTTTAATTTTATATAACTATCACTTATTAAAAATAATTATAAAATAAAAATAAAAATTTATATTTTTCAAAAGAGTAATCATACAAGTTATTTCTAAAAAATTAGGTTCCATTAATAAATAATATTTTTTTAAAAATATTTTTTAGATGAAATCCATTTTTTTACCATGACTGGTATATGGTTTTTCTGTTTAAGACTTGTAAAAATGATATTTTTTTTTTCAAATTTAATATTATCGTGCCAATAGGAAACATTATTAGAATACACCGACGCAGGCCTGACCCATTCCTGTCTGTTGAAAAAAAAAATTGCTTGTCACTTTATGGCATTGTGGTAATTTAGTCTCCATTTAGATGATAAAAATGTTTTACCTCATCTCATTATTATAAGAGCTTTGTTAGGTATAAGTAGGGCTACAACCCGACCAATCCGCTTAGTGTTTAGGGCCGACCTGACCCGACCCGGCATCCAGGACACCATAAGACGGCCTGACCCGACCCGACCCAAATTTGTTGAGTAATAAAACCTTTATTCTCAAGAGATCAAGATTTGATGTGGGCGTCGAACCACCGAGTGAAAGAGGTACAGAGGCACAAATGCTGAGAGAGAGCGAGAATGAGAGGAACTAATAGACGAAGTCGAAACGAAATCGTAACCTCGACCGTAACAGAGTGGGAGAGCTCGCCATGGCTGCAACTGTGTTCAACGACATCGTTGCGTGGTGATGTTGACAGTGGTGACCACAAGAGCCCCCGATATCAATTTGGGTTCTCCCCTCAGGTGTTGCGTTCGTTGCTTTCATTTTGGTTTTCATCAGACCTGCGATGAAATGGGCATTTTTTGCAGAGCATCCAATATGGGTTTTATGGGGAATCATGGATGGTGCTTGGACCGAGCTCCTCACGATTGATGCAATCGAGCTCTGCTTTTCTTCTTCAATTTAATCGTTCGTTCGTTCGTGTAGTTTATAAGGTTTGGTTTTTTTCGGTGATGAAATGCTTTATTTTGTTCTTTTTGTTTTTCCAAATCGGCATAAAACTGAGGATTTTCTTTGTGGTTGAACAATGGATCAACAATCCGTATAATATGCTCCAACTGGTGCTTCAAATCGACTGCAAGTGGTTATTACGATAGAGAGAAATGGGGAGGGATGGCAGCTAGGGTTTGAGATCAATTGTGAAAACGAGTAGTCGGTTTCAGCGGGTTCGACCCGCAAGGTTTTTCCAACCGCATTTTCGGGTCGGATTGGGTCTCATGGACATATCAGGTTACATACTTTTTTGCACTACCCTAGGTATAAGCGGGTACACCAAATCAAGTATCAATACTAATATGATTTTTTTATTGTAAAGAAAAATAAAAGAAGAAAGATTTTAAGAGAATAAGAAGATCTTTTATCTCACAAAAATCATTTCTGTTTTCAATTCGTACTGTTTCATTAAACGGATGACTTACATGTCAGTATCGGTGCGCAGTTTGATACGCGAACTTGTTTGCAATAAGACTTTTCCTTATTTATAATTTTTTTAAAATTTTTATATAAAATCTAATAAAAATTCACTTTTCTTAAATTTTAAAAAAATAATAATATTAAAAAATAATATTATAATAATATTTTATATATATATATATATATATATTTTATGACATTTCAATTTTCTATTCAAACGGCACAAAAGAATCACAGCAGCTGGCTAGAGCTTGCTTACCCTCCTAAACACCGTCGCAAATCCACGTTTGGCAGGGAGAGGGAGAGAGGATGGCGTCGGGATGGGGTATCTCAGGGCACAAAGGCCGATGCTACGATTTCTGGGTGGACTTCAGCGAGTGCATGTCTCGCTGTCGTGAGCCTAAGGACTGCGCTCTCCTCCGCGAAGACTACCTCGAGTGCCTTCACCACTCCAAAGAGGTTTGCGCTATTTCCCTCTCAACCCTTTCATTCATCAAATACTGCTCATCATAATGCCCCTTTCCATTCTCCGATCGGAGTACCAAGCTCAAGGAGCCTTAGATCAATGTGCTTGATTTACTTTTCTGAATTTGGTCTTGTTTGATCTGTCGTGTAAACCCTAAAATCAGTGCGTTCAATTCAGATTCTAATCTTATTTTAGCTCATATATCTATTTAAAGCATAGAGTAGTTTTAGCTTTACACGCGATATTTTTCGCAAAATACGGTGCAAGGGCTTTTCTGAATCGGATGGGGGATTTTTTTTTATTGGCATTACCAGTTTTGGAGAAATTTGACAAGCCTGTTCTGGAAAGCCTTGTGTTGCTTAAAACATTTTCGTTGTTTTGGCGCTAGGCATTATTTACGGTACTTTAGCCGGTCAATTTAAGAAATGAAACACACATTGATGTTTGTATTATGTATATGATTTGACATGCCTATGTTCTGCACACTAACATTATTGGGCTCTTAAGAAAACAATATTATTACTAGTTGATTACCCAGTACTTTCGTCGGATATTCTACGAATTTCCCATTTAGTGCCTTATATTTATAGAAAGAATAAACTTCTGTAAGGATAATCCTAACTACAAGAAAGATATGATATGCGTTCTGGGAAACGAAAACAGAGAATAATGCCCATTACAGCTGCCACTGAATTAATTCCTATTAAGATCCAAATTTGTCAATTGTAATACCATCTGCATAACTTTATCAACTGAGCTGTGCCTTTTGCCCCCCACCCACATCTTGAGAGTGTTGAACTCTTGGTTGCTCCGTTCTGCTCAGTTTTGTCATTGTCAAGGTCATCATGGTTGATTACATATTATTTTGTCAAACATTGTTTCTCATCCTCTAGGGTTTATATTTTCCATATATCACGTCTTTTTAAAATGAAACCTTAAATCTCAACATGGCTAAAATGTTGCTCATCCCCCATTCTTTTTCATGGCTAGAACTTGTAAATCCTGCATCATACAGTAGCTAGTTTCGTTTTCTAGGTAACATCTCAGGCCCTCTCAGGTAAAACTACACAATTTTCTGTTTGTAGGAATAAATTCCACATTTCATATCATCTTGCTTAATAATTGCTTTTATATGCCATTCAAAGATTAGGAGGGAATACAGCTTTTTACTTTCAGCATTAAAGGATCCAATGATATTTCAATCAAGAAATTTCTTCAGGAAAATTATTGCAAGTTCAATAACTGAAAGTTAAAAATGATAAGTGGGCTCTACTTTACCTTCTAACATTTCTTGTTCCTGTTCTTGTTCTCGTTCAATAATTTCTATTGAATTATAGGTTTTGTTCGACGAGTAGGATAATATGACCAGTTAAGAAACTTTATTGATTTACCCTGAAAATTACAGCAAAGGAAATACTAAATGTCATATCACATGAGCGACTACTACTAGCTTCACCTTGATCATTAAGAAAATAATTTGATCAGTGGCCCTCTATTATTTTGTGCAGGTCTAATGCTTACATTTAGTAAATGTTTAGTGTCTTATTGATTTACTATGCCATCTTAACATCTGAATGAAGGAAGAATAGATGATTATTGCTACCTGGGAGGACGAGACATGAAATAACAATTTGACTCATATGGTCGCTTGTCACCTTGATCTGTATTATCTCTATTGAGTCCCATTATCTGGAACTTTATTCTTTATTGCAGTTCCAACGTAGAAATCGGATCTATAAGGAGGAGCAGCGCAAACTGCGAGCGGCTGCACGGAATGCCAAAGATGGTAAAGAGGGTGTTGACAAACATCATCATTAGTTCTGCCCATAATTGGTCATTTTCGTAGATTCAAGAATAAAGATCGTACGAAGATGTTGTATTCATGAGTTGCTTATATAATTTTGTTTTTGTTCATCCCGGATGTTGTGCACTCCTTTGGTACGTGCAACAAGATAAATATCAACTTGTTTTTTGCTTGAGCTGCATATTGGAAACTGATTTTCTTGGTGAATCTGGAAGGTCCTGTGTTTTGAGTAATGAATACACCCTTGCTGCGCACTCTAGTATTGCGACTTCATTAGTGATCAGGTAAAGTGAATACCGAATCCTAATCTCAAGAGTTCTAATCAATTTACTTTCCACGATGATATAATTTATGGCCAGCGAGGTGAATCATCAAGGAGACGAGAGAATGGTAATTTTAAGCAGCAGAATCACCTAGTGTATTTTTACTCTCTGTTGTTTGATATTTTTCTCTCCGTACAACCATATTTTCGATGATGGAAACTCCTAGCTTTTCCTTCTGGTAATTTCTGGTGTGAGTAAAACTGTAGTTTTTGATGGGTCTCATGAGGGAAGTGGTTATTGAGTCTAAATTATTTAGTTTAGCTAAGGAGGGTGGTTCTTTTCGCATCACAGAGAAGGGGTGGAAAGGGAAGCAGGAACTTCTGGTGGAGCAGAGAACAGCTTCATGGCTTGTTAAGGCGTTGGACGTATGTTCAAGTGGGGTGAAGCAGGATTTTTATAGCACCATTAGAGAAGGATATCGTAGTTACTTAGCACAGAAGTGTTCAAATAATAGGGGATGTTACGTCGTGGTAGCTGAGTACAGGGAGGGGGGAAGGAGAAGTCTCATCATCATTCCGGAAGGCGAGAAGGGGAGAGGATGGAAAAACATGAAAGAGGCATTAGGGGAGATCGTGCAGGAGGGGAGTATGAGGGGTAGTCAAGGTGGTGGTGCCAATCGTAGGCCTCCGTCGGAGGTGGCGCACTCGTATAAGGAAGCTTTGCTTCGGTCGCGATCACAGCGTAAGGTGAACGGCGAAGTAGACGGAGGCTGGACCACTGACAAATGCATGCCTCGAGCCCCTTGTGGTGTACGAAAGGCTGTTTTCGGCAGGGAGGAAGAGCAGGAATTACGCAGTTTGATGGAGGACCTGCATGGCCAGATGAGGAATTTGCAGCGAGAAATGGAGGAGTTGCGCAGAATAGTCGGGCGAAATAAGGAATGTAGTACTTGTAGGGGAGAAGGGCTGAAGGGGTCGGGCCGGGCTATGGCAACCAACAAGCAGCATCAGCCGCGTGTTAGATGGAGGAGAGTTACTGGGCCAAGTGGGAAGGGCCCAGCTACTGGGCCAGAGGCGCTGGAAGGCAGCCCACCCGGATATGCTTCGTTGCAGCCCAGGGCCGTGTCGCGACAGCCTGATACGAAGCCTAGGGCTTCTCTTGGTGCTGTGTTGGGGTCGCCGTCGCCGCCGCGGCAGTCGTCGCCGCAAGGCGAGACGCCGGCAGCTACTCAGACATCGCCGATGAAGACGGTAGCACTCTCCGATGACGGTTCGCAGTTGTGGAGTGCGCGAAAGGAAGGGGCTGAGTTATCGAACGCTGCTGTGAATTGCGTGGGAGTGCTATCCCCGTCGCCTGAGGGCCAGACAGTGCCGACGAAAGGTAAGGAGGTCCACTCGCATCAAATAGACATGGATTCCGAGAAGGATGTGGACTCTGAAGCTAATGGGTCACTATATGATACGGTCGATGGGGTGTCCTCGGAAGAAGAAAATGACCAGGCCATAGTAGACTTGCTGGATGTTTCGGTGGTGGAGGAGACTCGAGGCTACCAAGCGGATAGCAGGGAAGGTGAGCCAGTTCCTCTAGACTTTATGTTCCCCATACATTCGGGTGTATCAGATTGGGTTATTGGGATGGTAAATGAAATCCAGAAAATTGTGGGATTGGAGTACGGAGGCTTTGAAGATCAGTTCGTGGCTCTTCTTACAGCCATTGAGGTGGGGCATAAAAAGCTTACGAAATCTGATTCGAAAAAACAGCGGGAACTCAAAAGGTTGACGTGGTCACTGAACAATGAGGGTAGCTCCAGTAGGGGCAGGTCGAAAGGTAAGGGGCTGGCTTGTTCCCAATGAAACCAAAAATTGTGTCGTGGAATGTCCGTGGGCTTAATGAGGTTAACAAATGTCTTCAGATCAGAAACTTGCTTCGTGAATGGAAGGTGGACATCGTTTGTTTACAGGAGACTAAATTGAAGTTGATCAATAGGCGAATTGTGAGAAGTCTATGGAGTGGTGCACATGTGGATTGGGTTTATATGGCTTCCAATGGGGCATCAGGAGGTATAGTGGTGATGTGGGATAGACGAGTGGTGGAGAAATTGGAG
The DNA here is from genome assembly GCA_003123785.1 of Pterocarya stenoptera. Lineage (NCBI taxonomy): Eukaryota > Viridiplantae > Streptophyta > Magnoliopsida > Fagales > Juglandaceae > Pterocarya > Pterocarya stenoptera. Next base: position 26,833 of record QEOT01008922.1, on the reverse strand, counting down.
GAATTCATAGGGAGGTATACAGTAGCGTGCACTTTTAAGAATGTGTCAGATAACTTTTTGTGGGCTTTTGCAGGAGTCTACGGTCCAAACTTAGACAGTAATCGACAATTGTTATGGGACGAATTAGCCGGAGTTAACAGTTGGTGGAACCTTCCATGGTGTGTAGGGGGAGATTTTAATGTTATTCGTTTCCCGAGCGAGGCTTTCGGAAATAGAAGAAGGCGGCCAGCTATGATAGACTTCTCTGCTTGTATCTCTGAATTGAATTTGATAGACTTGCCTTTAGCTGGGGGTCCTGCCACGTGGGCTAATAATCAGTCGTGGTCCCGGTTGGATCGCTTCTTAATTTCGTCAGAGTGGGAAAGACATTTTCCAGATGTATGGCAAAAGCGTATGCCTCGTATTGGGTCGGATCATTGGCCAATTTTGCTAGACTGTGGTGGCATCAGAGGAGGCCGACGGTACTTTAAATTTGAAAATATGTGGTTAAAATCTGAAGGCTTTGTTGAAAGAGTCAGACAGTGGTGGTCCTCGTACCAGCTTCAGGGCACTCCTAGTTTCATCCTTGTTGGTAAGTTGAGAATGTTGAAAAAAGATTTGAAGCTGTGGAACAAGCACTCTTTTGGTGATCTAGGGGTAATCAAGAAAGACAAGTTAAGGGAGATTCAGGAGTTTGAGAGAATTCAAGAGACCAGAGCTCTTACCGCGGATGAAGCAACTCGGAAGACTTTGGTGGATGGGGAGTTAGAGAGAATTATCTTATCTGAAGAGATTTCTTGGAGGCAAAAGTCAAGAGCTTTGTGGCTTAGGGAAGGAGACCGAAGCACGCAGTTCTTTCATCGAGTAGCAAACTCCCATAGAAGAAACAACAATATAGAAATGCTGAAAATTGCAGATGTTGAGTGTAGAGAAGAATCTGCTATTCGTGACCATGTAGTTGGCTTTTATGAGCAACTCCTAACTGAATCTGAGAGATGGAGGCCGTCTCTGGATGGCTTGGCATTTGATTCTATTGAACCGAGTGATGTGTCGAGGTTGGAAAGGGCCTTTGTGGAAGAGGAGGTTGTTGAAGTAGTAAGGAAAATGGCTAAAGATAAGGCACCAGGGCCGGATGGGTTCTCTATGGGATTTTTTCAAGAGTGCTGGGATGTTGTGAAGGAAGACATTATGAAGGTATTTCAAGAGTTATTTGTAGATGGAAAACTCGAGAGAAGCCTAAATACCACATTCCTTGCATTGATCCCAAAGAAGGCGGGGGCAAATGAGGTAAAGGAGTTCCGGCCAATTAGCTTGGTGGGTGGAGTCTACAAGATCATTTCCAAAGTGTTAGCAAATCGACTAAGTGAGGTGGTGGGGAAGATCATCACCAAGCCCCAAAACGCTTTTGTGAAAGGTAGGCAAATCTTAGATGCAGTACTTATTGCTAATGAATGCCTTGATAGTAGAATGAAGGGAGGCTCACCAGGGATCATTTGCAAGCTAGACATGGAAAAGGCGTATGATCATGTCAACTGGGATTTCCTTCTCTATCTTCTTGGAAGATGTGGATTTGGAGAGAGGTGGAATACATGGATCCGTTGGTGTATTTCAACGGCAAAATTTTCTGTTTTGATTAATGGTAGCCCAGTGGGTTTTTTCCATAGTTCACGAGGTTTAAGACAAGGTGATCCGTTGTCACCTTTGTTATTTGTTATTGTGATGGAAGCGTTGGGCAGGATGATTTCAGCTTTGGCACATAATGGTTTTCTGGAGGGCTTCTCAGTCGGAACCCCGGATAGGGGAATCATTAACATTTCTCACTTATTATTTGCAGATGATACTCTTGTGTTTTGCAAGCCAGATCCAAGTCAATTGCGTGCGTTGAAGGCGTTGTTGTTGTGCTTTGAAGCCGTTTCTGGGTTAAAAGTGAACTTCGACAAATCTGAATTGGTGCCAATTGGAGAGGTGACAAATGTTCGACAGTTGGCCAATATTTTAGGCTGTAAGATAGCCTCCCTCCCTTTGACTTATTTGGGACTTCCACTGGGAATAGGAGCACGGTCAATCTCTTTATGGGAGCCAGTGATTGAGAAGATTGAAAAGAGATTAGCCAGCTGGAAAAGAATGTATTTGTCGAAAGGTGGTAGGCTCACTTTGATAAAGAGTACATTGTCTAATCTACCGACATACTTTCTATCATTATTTCCTATACCAGCTAGTGTGGCAAATAGAATCGAAAAATTACAACGCGATTTTTTGTGGGGAGGCTTGGGGGAGGAGTTCAAATTTCACCTGGTTAAGTGGGAGACAGTATGCCGTCCCATATCCAACGGTGGTTTGGGCATTAGAAAAGTGAGGACTTTCAATCGGGCATTACTTGGCAAGTGGTTGTGGAGATATAGTAATGAACCGAATGCCTTGTGGAGAGAGGTGATTGGGTGCAAATATGGTGATTTATGGGGAGGTTGGAGCACTAAAGAAGTTAGAGGTTCGTATGGATTGGGCTTGTGGAAACATATTAGAAGAGGTTGGCTGGTTTTTCTTCGACACATTCGTCATCAGGTGGGAGACGGTTCCAGGATAAAATTTTGGAAGGATATATGGTGCGGTGATAATGCTCTTCAAGATCGTTTTCCCTCACTATTTCATATTGCGAGTGCCAAAGAAGCCTCTGTGGCGGATGTCATGGGGATGGGGAGCGGACAAGTTCACTGGGATATCAGCTTTAGTAGGGCAGCACAAGATTGGGAGATGGACAATTTTGTTGATTTTTATAGCCTTCTGTATTCTGTGAAGCCAAGCAATCAACAAGATGGCTTGATGTGGCTACCCGCCCGGAATAATGTGTTCTCGGTTCGTTCTTTTTATACGGTTCTTTCCCAAGTGGCTAATCTTCAATTTCCGTGGAGACGGCTTTGGAAGCATAAGGCGCCCCCCAAAGCTATTTTCTTTGTATGGACAGCAGCAATGGGTAAGATACTGACTACTGATAATTTGAGGAAGAAAGGCGTTACCATAGTAGATTGGTGCTGCATGTGCAGGGGAGCGGGAGAGTCGGTAGATCATCTTCTATTGCACTGTGAGGTTGCCAGGACTTTATGGTATGCGGTACTGAGTAGAGTTGAGTTGGCCTGGGTTATGCCGGAGAATGTGGTGGCAGCGTTGGCCAGCTGGCCAAACATTGGAGGAATGAATCAGGTCAAAGCAGTTTGGAGGATGATTCCAGTGTGTATAATGTGGTGCTTGTGGCAAGAACGTAATGCACGGACTTTTGAAGACAAGGAGAGATCGACAGAGGAATTGTTAACATCATTTTATGGCACTCTTTGTACGTGGGCTATTGCTATTGATTTTAATGGCATGGCCCTTCATGATTTTCTTGTCTCTGCCACGTCCTCTTAGCTAGGACTCCTTATTGTATATACTGGGCTAGGCCTATTCTTTGAGCAATATATCTTCTTACTTATCAAAAAAAAATTTTAAGCAGCACGAATTGGTTTCTATCATCTTTCTGCATCGTGTAGAGGATACATGACCGTCACATACGTTTTTTTTTTTCTTTCTTTCCTTCTGGTAAAGTGAAAGATATGTGGAAATAAATGATTTGTACAAAATCTAGTCATGACTCGTGCGATAGATAAAAGAGTAGTTGTTGAAAGACCAAGGGGTTGGCTCAAGTAGCAAAGGTCTTGAGTTTGGAAGTATGCTTTCTAGGTCTAAGGTTCAAATCTCCTTAGTACAAACAATCTCTGGGGGGGGGGGTTATTGGATTAAGGGATTTTTCCCTTTAATTACTTGAGGTGGGCCTGTGCACTATCGAGATTAATTGGGACGTTGTTCCGGATACTCAATGTCAATAAAAAAAAGAAGACTGCTAATAACATTTTCATAACTAAATAAGTACATATAACAACTTGAATTAAGTAAATTCTTATATAATTTAGAAGTAATAATATTTTAATAAATAAGAATATATTTATTAATAATCATAAGAGCGCAGCCCAATTACACCGATTGTATGCAGGAAAAGTTAAATCATAAAGCATGTAATTTACATTTTGCATTCAAATGGCTCGTATCTTTCATATATTTTCACATTTTATATTTATAGTTTTGAAAGAACTACGCTCGATTTAAATAGTTGGAATTTACAATTTACACTCCAAACTAACTCGTTGAACCCTTCAATTATAACAGAGTAATTCTTGCACCCTAATTAGATTATGACTGTAGTCACATCTTAATAGATGGTGCAAAGTGTTAGTATTTTATAAATTGAGGGTACAATATGTCAAGTGTTTGTAGTTTGGGATGTGGAGTGCAAAATCCTTGATAGCTTGAGGGTACAAAATAGGAATGGTCCTGGGCTGGGTCAAGCCAGCCCGAGATTTATCCAATCTGCCCGTTGGGATTGTATATAGGTATATAAAAAATATTTTTTTTTAATAAAACATCGTTTTATGTTAGATTTTATTTTATAAATAAAACGACGTCGTTTTTTTTTTTTTTTTTCTTTTTTCTTCCCCTCCTCTGGGTTGATTTTGGATTTTGTTATTGTTTCCTAGTTGTGTTTTAACCATGGGTGGGCGGTAGGTGGGGTGGGAAGAACAAATGTGGGGGCCAATTAGAGGTGGCAATTCATGTTCGTGTCGTGCTAAGGTATGAATATTTGATTATATGGTTCAACTCAAATCCGACCCGTTAAGCTAAATGTGTAAGACTTTTCAAACCTTAACACGATCTATTTAAATAACAGGTCATGTTGTGTCACTCGTTTTGTTTCGGTTAATAATTAATTAGAAATTGATCAACACAACTTGGCTCATTTCAACATGTTTCATGTAAATAGATTGAATTAATCCATATAATTCATTTTACCTATTAACATAATTTTACGTAAAAGTTAAAATTTATATCTATTAGTAGCCACAATATCTAAACAAACAATTAAACTACTCACTAACAAAAAACAATTTTACTAGGGATTGTCAGGAGATGCAATCGTTGGGAAGTCGTCTAATATATTATGCCACGTCAGTCAAGTTATTATAAATAAATAAAAAAGACCAAAACAAAAATATAAGAGTAACGCAGGGAGAGGTCGTATTCTTCGTTGGTGGGTGCCTCGTTTCCTCGTTGGTAGCAGCAAGGATAAACTCTAGGTGGTTGATATCCCCAAGAAGAAGATCAAGGCTGAAACCAAAATACAAAGAAATTGGTTTGCTCGTTTGCCCTTTGTAGCCGCCAACAAGAATACATCACCTTTGTGCTTTGTCTTCCTGTTTCTTCTTCTTCTCCCTCTCTCCCTCAGTTTCCATCTCCTTCTCTGCATTTCCATTCCTCCCTCCCTCAAAGCCGAAGTCCACTAGAAGTGCCTCCCACCCTCAAAGCACCTCCTTCCTTCGAGGCCTCCCACCGAGAAACCAAAAAAAAAAAAAATTCTACTCCGACAAACAAAAATTGAACAAATAGATAGGAAAAAAAATATTCCCCCCACACAACCATCGTCTTCCTTGCATGAGGAAAAGAACCCCAAAGAGAGGACTGAAGATATGATAATCTTCTTCAAATTATATCTACATTAACAGCTCCAACAATAGAAATCACATATTTTTACCAAATCGAAGAACAAGACAACTCAAACATCTACATCTACATCCAACACTTTTCGATGAGGTATACAAATTTCACATCCAGTTGAGAAATCCAACAACAAAAAATTGATTTCGATGAACACAAATCTAGAAACAGATCTACATCCAGGAAATAAAAAATAAATGGAAATAAAAAAATATTTCCACAGAGCCATCGTCTTTGTTTAGAAGATGCTCCTCATCTTTGTTTACCCTTGCTGCTATTGTTGGTGTTCGCTAAGCTGGAAGAAGGAGCAGGTGAGGGTATTAGGCCGAGGGGAAGAGAAAAAAAAAATGAGAAAGAGAAATTGATAGAGGAGAGGAAGAAATCAAAGCAGGGAGAGAAAGAGACCATGTTGAGAAAGAGAGGAACAAAGGGAGACGACAATGCAATGAGAGAGATGTAGGCTAGTTCGGTAATGGAAAGAGAGAGAGAAAGAGAAACGGAGAGAGAGAAGCATGGCGTAATGGAGAAGAAGAATAGAGGAATGGAAACGCAGAGAGGGAGATGGAAACTGAGGGAGGGAGGGAGAGTTCGTGTTGGACAAAATGGTGCGTTTTAATTTTTCCACTTCAGATTCGTTTACCCTTCGCTTGCACCAGGATACTGCCTATAGCTTTTTCAAACAAAAAATATTAATATTTTTTAGATTTTAACTTATAATAAAATTAATATTACAATTTCAATATTAAAATATGAATATATGTTCAGAATTACAATTACAACAGTAAAAATGTAAACATATTAATAAGTACCAACATTACAATCCAACAACAATAAAATTGTGATTGTGAGTAAAAATATAAACGAGTTATAATGAGTTTGTTTTGTGTTAAGCGGATTGACCCGTTATCAATTTTTTTTATAAATCTATCTTAATGGGTTAATTCGTTTTGATCTAAACTTTTAACATTAAATTCAAACTCACTAATTTTGTATTATGTCGTATTGGGTTCACGAGTCGTGTCATATATTACCACTTCTAAAGCCAAATCTGCCCCCATATGTTTAGATGCCCCCCCACGAGAGCAAGGGGCCAAGGTAGCCCCAATGCAAAGTATAATTTCTCCTATATGTTAGTATACATTTCGTAAATGATTGAAAATTAAACTAAAAGAACCTTATGGTCCGTCAAACACATAAAAAGAAAAAAGAAAATGAATCATGAAAAAGAAAGATAATATTCATAGTCTTTTTAATTATTATTATTTCATTAATCTGTATTGTAATATTAATTAATTGATAGATAAATAAAAAGTAATAAATAACTTATTAAAATATGATGAAATCACCATGGTTTTTTTTAGATACAAATGACCACGATAATAGAGAGAGGCTTATGTCAAAAAAATTAAAAAAAAAAAAAAAAAAGAAAAGAGAAAAAGAAAGGAGAAACGCTTTAAAATATTGCATTTGCCTGGTAGTGGTAGACATTAGATCGCGATCGGAACACATCGAGAGCTAGCGCACAAAGTTTAAACATTTGGGTAACAACATCATCTTTTATCTAATAGCATTCCTATCCATAAGTTTACACAATGTATATTAAATTGTTTTTTATCTTTTTTTATTTTTTTATTTTTTTTAAAATTTTTTTTTATTTTAATTTTCTTGAAATATTTATATTTTTTTTATTTATCATCTATATAATACATATTTAATAAGAGAAATAAAAAAAAAAATTATAGTGTATAGTGTATAGATTAATACAAAGATTAATTCTTTACCTAACCACAGTTCGTTTACTTATCCTGCATTGTTTGTACCTCTCTCTCTTTCTCCCGACTCAAAACCCTAATCAGATCCTTTCGTTGCCTCTGCGCTGTGAAGGTTAGTCATCTAATCCGCCATATTCGAACCCTGGTAACACCGATTCTCAGGTCGCTTTCCCCTGGTTTTATGGCCGGGAAAGGCATGGGAAATCGAAAAGGAAACTAAGTTTTGAGTTTTGGATTCTGCGTTTCTAGATGCCTTTGTCTCATCGATGTTTGATGTATTTCCTAAGCTATTTATCTCTATATTAGGTTTCTTTGATGAAAATACTCAGATTTGTGACTTTTTTTGCTGTTTTCTTTTACTGAAATTCCTGAACAACCAAATGGATCCGTTTTGTTACATCTCGTCATTGCTCCTTTTTTTTCGGGGTTTAATTTTTTTGGGCCTATGGTTTTATGGTTTTTGATAGATTTATTTGTCTTAGGAAAAATGAGCAGCCGTGCGAGCCGGACTCTCTATGTTGGCAATCTTCCAGCTGATATTCGTGAGAGAGAAGTGGNTTTTTTTTTTTAAAGATGGAAGATATTCATGATATACTGTCATCTTGTTGACTGATTTATTGATCTGTCTTGGGGCTTGTGACTTTTTGGGGCATCTTTAGGGATGAAATCTTTTGATTTTTTTGTCTCCCTTTAGGCTTGTGTTGCAGTTGTTGACTCTTTGAATCTGTCTTTGCATTTCTTTGGGCAAACCTTAGTTGCACCTAGTTCGCCTTCAGACATAAATTAGTTACTAAGGTGTCATTTGGATGTTGAGATGAGATGAGATGAGAAATTTGTGAATTGTAGTGAAATAATTTGTGAATAATAATGAAATTGTTTGAGTTGAGATGTTTTATGGGATTTTAGGAAAAGAGAGAGAAAAAGTTGAATAAAAAAATTATAAAGTTATAATATTGTTAGAAATAATTTTTTAATATTATTTTGTTTTGGAATTTGAAAAAATTGAATTGTTTTCTGTGTTTTGTTTGGAAGTTTGGGAAAGTTGTAATGATTAGGTAATGATTTGATGAACAAATTGAAAAGTTTATAATTTATTAATATTGTTTTTGTTTTGAGATTTGAGAAAATTGAATTATTTTTTGTGTTTTGTTTGGAAGTTTGGTAAAACTGTAATGATTAGATAATGTTTAGATGAAGAAGTTGAAAAGTTGAAATTGAAAAGTGTTTGTGTTTGAGTGGTGTTTGAATGGTGAGATGAGATGAGATGGGTTGAAACCATCTCAATATCCAAATGGGGCCTAAGTTTGCAATCTTGACTCTCCACTGTCATTACTGAATGTGTGGTCATTCTTATTTAGGCATGCATTGATGTGCATGCTATTTATAGCAAATGCAATCTGGGAGTTGTATTTCTGTCACATTTCAAGGTATAATTTCAAGTCGGGGGAAGAAATACTTGCGTTCTCTTTAGATTGATGTGGAATTGTGCTGGAAAACTTATTTGAGTTTTCAAACAGGGTTTTTTGGTTGTCATACACGTTCTTTCATTTGTTGTTTTAGTTTCACATTAATATCTTCACTATTTCTGCCTTCAAAGGTTGGGTTGATGGAGCAAGTGTACGTCAATGTTCATTTTTTTCTTCTTTCCTTTGTTTGTGTGAAAATTGCCTTTTTGTTTTTTAGATATGGATACATGCAGCGAAGTGGGGATTGGAAATTAGGATCTTGATGGGATATGGTTCAGTTGCCTGCAACTCTTTTGGTTGTGGAGGTATGCTGTTTTTTAGATGGGCAGCTTTGGAAACCTTGATGGTGCCTCTTTGTTCTAATTGTTTTAGCATTGCAAATGTCCATGGGTGCTAGATTGGAAACAAAGGAGATCATGGTTGCAATTTTTAAAGCTGGATATCTGTGAACTAAGTGCCATTGGGATTTGAATAGCACCAACAATGAGCAGTAGAGACGATTTCATTATCATTTTCTGCTCCAACATTTGCCAAGCTAATAGGCCGCACTATCTGGCTTCTCTGGATTTTTGTGGTACAGTAGGGACAAATTCTCTTCCCTGTCAGTCCACTGGTGTCTTGAAAATACCTTGTGATGCTTTCATTAAGATATCGTCTTTGTGAATTTAGGTTGCATTTATAGGCTGGAATTATATATATTGGCCTGATATTTTTCTTTGTTGAACTGCTAAATATTTATGTCTTTTCCATGTATCCGTTTGGATATGGTAACTCCGTGGAAGAGGCATCAAGGGCTCTTGGATCAAATTTGGTAAAAGGAACGTGTGGATTTTAAAATGGGTTGTTTCTGGAACTTTTGCAGATCTCAATCAAGATCCAGATCTCCAGTGCCTTCGGTATGTTTTTTTTATTTCTGTTTGAACAATTTTTTTGTGATGCTGAATATTAATAGGCTGATTAGAAATGTTGCAACGTGCCCTCATTTAATGGGTGGCTGGATCATTGGTACAGAGATATGGTACTGGGATATTTTATGTTTTTGAAAGTATCGTGATTGAATAGGTATCTATATTACCTGCCATTTTAACAGACCTGTTCTCTGAATCAATGTCCAGTCCTAGAATCTTGGTATTGGATTTAGTTCGACCTTCTATTACATATTTTTTTAAAGAAAACACTTCATCTTACCTATTTTTCAGCGTCAGAAACGAAAGAGTAAAAGCCCAAAGAGGCACAGTGCAAGCAGGAGCCCGAGCAGGAGCAGGAGTAAGAGTTTATCCAGGTCTCCTTACCCTTAATAATCCTTTTCTGCTCAATGATGGAACCATATTACTATCTTTTGTCATCATCTTTGTTTATTGTTCTTTGTTTATATATGTGATATTTTCTACTTGTATATGTGATAGTTTCAACTTGTGTGCGTGTGTGTTGGCTTCGACCAGAATCCTGATTGCAAACTTGTTTGGCAGGTGAGATCTGATTGCAGCTGATCTGTTGATTCCTGAAGATTCTATGAGTGTGCCTTTTTATTGTTGAAAAAAACTTTACCAGTAAAGTATCCTAGGCAAGCAATAGCACAGACCTATCATGGGCAGACTTCAGACTGGATTTTGTGGTTGGTTTCTAAACTGTCAAAATGATTTCTAAATCTTTTTGAAGCCTCTAGATTAAAACTTGCACATTCACCATATTTGTATTGCAGACGAGATTTGCTAAATTCCAGCTTTTCATAATTTTAGGGTGTTGGATATTGATTCCTCGTCCTCTTTCTTTATACTGTAATCATTATCATTTTTAAAATTTTCTGTGTTTACGGGTAAGGATTTATTGATTGCTGTAAAATGTTCCATGAAATTACTCTGCTTCGCAGTGGCCATGTTTGCCCCAAACATTCTATAGGGCGGTTTTAGTGTGGACAGAGTTTTGGTTTGCCTTTTCAACGGTTAAAAAAACGAGAGGTTTTGCTTGTATCGGTGTCTTGGCTTGAAGGCTTGTGGAAATGCGCATCATTTTCAAGTTTAGAAGCCTTCTGCTTGGGCAAATCTCATTCAATATTATGCTGTCAGGATTGTGTCGAATCTTTGTGAAAACGGTATGGGTACAAATATAGTCAGTAACATATTGGCGTTGTTAATGTCTGTCTCTGTCCTTCAGTCGCTCAGCATTCAGCAAGGTGGTAGGGTAAGGTATTCGGCTGTATATGGAGCCCACTCAAAAGAAGTGTAGGAATTGCCAATTGGAAGCGTCCTTTGACGGCTTCCTTCGTTGCCCATTCATTACGCATCTAATCCGAAAGCAACCCTTGTCTTCTGACACTGGCCCCCACCCAAAATGTCCTCTTTTCTGGCTATTTATAGTCCTTGTTGCTTTTACTTTCTGAAGAAGAATGGCTTTTCTTTTACTTATTATTTGGCTGTTTAAATGGTATCAACGTCGTCCAGATCTATCACCGTAAATAGTAGCTACACCATCTACAATTTTATTATTCTTTGTCAGGAGATTGACAAGGGGATTTGGGAGGCTGAATCGAGAAGGATTGACCTCCCATGTGCTGACCAGGGGTGCAACCTCACCCTCCTGGACGGCCGCCCTGGTTGCACCCCCTATACCTGCATGGGGGGTTGGGGGCGCGGGTGCCTCAGTTTGGGTATTGGGGCGGATTGACCTCCATGATCATCTTCACCCCCAAAACACCATGATCATCAAAAACTAAATTCTAGTGCGCAGGGGTCTAGGTGAGGCCGTGTGAGGAAGAGATTGAGAAAAGAAGGAAAGATGCAAGAGAGGAGGGAGGGGCCTTATGATTTTAAATCAAACCTAATAAGAAACATTGCCATTTTTAAAAAATAAAACATAAGATAAAGTAATGTCGTTATATTTAAAAAAAATCTATTAGTTTTTAATGTGTATTTATATATATATATACACGGTGGGCTAGGTTGGGTGGAAGGCGTAAACCCTAGGCATGTTTGGGACGAAGCTTGGCGTGAGGAAAAGAGATTGAGAAAAGAAAGAAAAATGCAAGAGAGGAGGGAGGGGCCTTATGATTTTAAATAAAACCTAATAAGAAACATTGCTATTTTTTTAAAAATTAAACATAAGATAAAGTTATGTCGTTTTATTTAAAAAAGTCTTTTAGTTTTTAATATGTGTATTTATATACATACATATATATATGTATATACGGTCGGCTAGGTTGGGTGGAAGGTGTAAACCCTAGGCGTGCTTGGGCCCAGCCCGATCCTTGTCCTTGCATGGCTTCACCATGTGGATAGATGTCTTGCAGCACACATTTGACAGGCAGGGGTCGGTGGAGGGATGGACGATGAGGCCCGCTGCCCACCCCTAGCATTGACTAGGTAAACGGGGAGGAGAAATCAGTTTCGTCTCAAATTTATTCATAAACTAGTTTAAAATATAATGTGTAACACATGCTGCTCAAAATTAAAAAAATAAGAATATATAATAGATATTCCATTAACTTTGGTTTACTTGTCCTAGGTGGTAATTTGTGTTCATGACTCGTGTAAAGTCATGGATATTTGACTATATGTGTAAATTTGAATATGACACATCAATTTAAACGAGTCAAACCTTCGAACCCTAACATAATGTATTTAAATAACAGTAGACACGATCTTTTTAATAATTAATTAAAAATGGATTAACACGACACGATCCATTTGAACTAGTTTTATGTCAATGAATTGAATTGACCCATATAATTTATTTGACCTGATTAACGTAATTTTACATAAAAATTAAAAACTATAATTTCACAAGATTACCTACTAATTGTAATTTTGAAATAAAATTTCAATGGGGTATTGTGTGTTGACTCGTTTATTAATAATGTTTTAATGAGTTAACTCATTTTGACTAGAATCTATTTATATAAAATATAAATCTACTAATTTCGTATTGCGTTCGTGTATCATATATTACCATCCCAACTTGTTCACCTCGACATTATATATAAAATATGAGAAAGAATGATCTGTAGAAATCTTGTGCAAGCTTTTAAAAAAAATTAAAATCTAAAACTACTCAAAACTTTTCTACTATGAACTTTTTGAAAGATTACACAAATTTGGTAGGTTCTAAACTTTATTTAGCCTTGTTGGTAAATTAATTAGACCTATAGTAATAACACATCATAAAAGTTTGTTTAGGTAAAGAAATCATCTCATCTCATATTATTATTACAATTTTTTTAAATTCTCATAAAAAATATAATAAATAATTTATTTTTTTTAAATTTAAAATAATAATAATATTAAAAAATAATATTTTAATAATAATTTATTTAAATTCTCAGCGTCAACTCGTCTATCTCTTTTATTTTATTTTATTGGAACAGTTAACTCTAATCCTCGTCCCTCGCAGGACACAGAATAAACTAGCCCCTCGCCGCCAGACTATTTTCGCACGCAATATCGAGCCCTCGTATCTCGCTCTCGTTCTCTTCAAAACCCCCGATTCATAATTTCATACCTCCTAGAAAACTCCTGAGAATCTCCGCAACAATAACTTTTTTTCTTTTCAGAAAAAAATCCATACCTATCTCACAGTTCTCTATAAATCCACACCAATTTCACTAGATCCATAGTAACCAATCAATAATGACGGACACCGTGTTCTCAAAGCTCTCCGAAGACATAGTGCTCGGCATCTTCTTCAAGCTTGATAACGACCCGCGCAACTGGGCCCGCCTCGCCTGCGTCTGCACCAAGTTCTCGTCTCTGATCCGCACCGTTTGCTGGCGGCACAAGTGCTCCAAAGCCATCCCCTCCGTTGTCTCCGATCTCATCTCCTCCTCCTTTGCCAGCTCCTCCTGCCCTCCCGGCGGCTGGGCCGCGCTTCATAAGATCGCCGTCTGCTGCCCGGGCCTCCTCCACGCCGGCGTGCTCCTCGAGAACTCGGATTTCGGCCTCGAACGAGAACTCGGGCGGAACGAGATTTACCGAAGCACGTATCCCATTGCACGATCAAATATCCCAACATCGTCCACTGACCCTTGTCCTAGCCATCATATAGATAAGGCTAATCCAACAGCTGCTTGTTCATGGTCACTCTTTGACGACCTGTATTATGATAATGTTTACAACGTTTCGGATTCCCCAGAAGTTTCCCACGCTGTTGGTGGTGAAGAGGTTGGTGGTGAAGTTGTTACGGTGGGAGGAGAATTCACGGTGTCGAAGAGGAGGAAGATTTATAGGTCTATGCGCTCGCATTTGGCTTCTCGGGTTTGGAATTTGAGCCGCGAGCAAGGGAGCAAGCTCCTCGCTAGACAGTTCCGGGATGATTGTCTTTACATTTGTGGTTGGCCGGGGTGTGTTCACATCGAGGAGAAGCGGAATTATATGCTTTTCAGAGGAATTTTCAAAAACTTCAAGAGGTCACGGGTGTGGAGAATCATAAGCGATGGGAATAGGAGCAGGGTCGGTGTGAATTGTGCGTTCTGTCCCTGCAAAGAGACTTGGGATCTGCACTCCGCGTTTTGTTTGAGACGAACTTTCGGGTACTACGACGATGGTGAGCCAGTTGTTCGAGCTTATGTCTGTGAGAATGGGCATGTCTCTGGAGCGTGGACGGATTTGCCATTATACACCTAGTGCTGTCAAACATTTATTTCTATGTTGTGGGTATCTTTATTGTGGTTTCTTGGTTATATCATTTCTCATTCGCATATCTAATGATTGAAGAATATGTGGAACTAAGGGATCCCCGTTGTGTTTTAATGAATATGAAGGTTTTTACGTATGTCTTTAACTTTCAAATTAACCTTGTCTTTAACTTTCGAATTAGTTTGTGTTGTGGTTGTGAGATTTTTGTTAATAAAGTTGTCGTGCATAGAATTTACTTTGTTTTGGCGAAGATCCAACTCGAACTTGGGATTCAAAAAATACTGATTTAGATATCATCTTGTGGATCAAATTTGTGATGAACTCATTAGATTGTCTTAACACAATTGTGGTGATATTATTTGTGTTTGTTATGTTTCTGATATACATACAACTTGCACATAAACATTTATCTATTTTATATGTTCCAATTTTGCAATTTACCGTTCCTGTTGTTTTCTTGTGTAATTGCTAAGATAACATTGTGACAGTGGATTGTAAAAACAGGTCCGCTTTGGACCGGTCGGGCTGCCTTTTTGGCCTTAACAGCCTTCACTTAGAATTACGACACATCTCCAAGTCTACCAAATCAGCATGAAACTTATTACACCAGATCGATTGGAGCCCTTATCACACCGTTCAAGCCGCCGCAGGAGTGCACTTCAGCAGCCTTGGGTTTTTTCCTACGGGTAGTTCTCGGGTAGGAGATGTGTTCCTATGGGCATTTGCTGCCCCTGTACTTTGAACCATACTAGAGAAAGCACTTTCTTCATTTGACAGCAGTTTTTCTGGCGTATCATATTCTAAAACCTGAAAAACGCATGAATTTTATATCAACAAAGAAACTAGATGAAGCTAAAGACTGAAGGTCAAACAAAATCAGCTTAAAAAATGTCATGGATTCTCAACTTCGACTCATTCAAACTTTCAGCATTTCTCATAATCAAACACAGTTATTACAGCAGCAAAAAAAACAACAATAACAAGAAGAAAGAAATGAGCTGGAAAAGCTCTCGAATAGTTTTCTGAATAAAGGCATCAGTTCTAAAATCAGGTTGTGTGCTCCTTTGAGCTTTTCTTCAGACACCTGTAATGCTGTAATCTTTTTGTAAATGGTGGTGCTTGAAGAACAAACGATTACCCAATGGTTCAACACGAAATTGCAGAGCTCAAAGGTGGTCTTCAATGGGACTGAGATATGAGATTCTGAAGTGTGAGAGGTTTTCTGCTGGGGTGCGGTCACAGCGTAGCTAAACTGAAAAGTGCACGTGGCACGTTTCTATTGGAAGGCTGTTTTTTGGCGGTCAACAGTCGGACCGTTTTATAATATTTTCTCTTGTAAAAATGTTGAGACTAAAAAGGATGTCAAGAAATCCCATGCATCTGAAAAGCATTAAAGGGTTTTCGAACCTCAAGCTCTTTAGAATCAAGTGATTAGTTTTGTTTTTCACTTACTTCATCTCAATATCAGCATGCAGGTTGGTTTCTCTGTTGTTGGCAGTGAACATGGTGAGCAGAGGTATGTACATGAAGCTGGTGATGGATATATATATTTATATATATATATGTGACGGTCAAAATACCAATACTTTTTATGTTAGTTGATGTGAAATGTTTCTACATCAATAATGGGTTAGGTGTGTCAAGAACCGGGCTTGCAAATAGATTTTTTCATCTTCTTAATCTGCTTAGCATCATGCATCAGCTGGGGGTCTCAATGAATTGCAGGAGGAGTGTGCTTCATACTCAGGATCTCAAAGTTTACTCTATATTATCATGTTATTAGATAATGGAATGTTAGGATTGGAAGATGCCTCCTCCAGTCTAGTGGTTCTTTGCCTCACGAGATAACTTCAAATGAAAAGAGGGAAGGTAAGATGATGGGAAATTGAAGAAAGCTTGATGCGTAGATGTGATGCTTTTTTCATTTTCTTTGTTTCTTTCCGGACAGAATTGTCAAGTTAGCCGGCGCCTTTGGTAGTCAAAGCTGACCATTATAAGGTTTAGTGAGTGGAATGTGTCTGCAGCTGGATCATTATTTTTTTTAATTGATCCACAAGATCAGAAATTAGCTGGTAAAGTTTTAAAGCTAGACTTGGTTTGAATCTCACATGTTTTAGTTGTTGATCTACTATGTTACAAATCATTTAAAAAAACTTAAAATCTCAAAAAAATAAAAATAAAAATACTAGTCATAATTTTACTCTAAAACTGTAGTGACTTCCTTCTATAAGGCTGATATATGAGATAAAATGAGATGAGTTGAGAGCCTTATTTGTTTTCACAATCATTTCATCTCATTTAATCATTACAACCTTTTCAAATTCTCATATAAAAATAATATTAAAAAAAAATATTCTAATAATATTTTATTCAACTTTCAATTTTTATTTTAACTCATCTTATCCTAAAAAATGAGGCTATTGTCTAGCTATTATGCCTTATCACTAATTTGGTAACGTTGGTTCTTGGATTTCAATCGCTATGTTGTCACATATCTTAGAATGATTTTGGATCCAGATTTGTCTAATATAATATAATTTTTAATTAAAAAAGAATTATATTTACAAATGGATATAAAAGACTCTACACGACTAATATATAATAATTTAATTTATAAGAGAGCTCAATTGTCATAATTATCTCACCAAGTGAAAAATAGAAAACGTTGGTAGTAGCCATATCAATTTTCGTAGCCATTTTTTTTTTCCAGTTTCGTTACAAACAGTACTGTTTCTAGTGACAACATAATTAGCCGGTTTAACGGAATTTGGGAAGGCAAAACGACCACGTTTCTCTGCATTATCTGATGTGTATTTGTCGCATTGTTGTGCATGCAAAACTTATACAAGCCATACGTAACAAGAATTGTATGGAAGCAAATGAATTATCATCAATCAGATCACGACAAACGACTTTATGCGCGCTCTCTCTCTCTCTCTCTCTCGGAGAGATGATGATGGAGAACAACCTGAAATAAATATTCTAATACATTATATATGCGAGTGATAGAAAAAGGTGCAAATAATAAGGTGGAAAATGATGAAGCTCTCTTTGTTGCTAATAAATTTTGTGCTGAATGTAGTAGCAGTACTGGGAGTTTATAGCTCCAATTACTTTAGCAGGGATGACTTCCCACCTGCCTTTGTTTTTGGTTCAGGCACCTCAGCTTATCAGGTCAGTTAATCTGATCTGCATGTCTTTTTGCAATTCATGGCTTCCAAGGTACTTTTTTATCCATCTTTTTGTTGGTTCTGAGCTAAATCCATAATTAGAAGAATAGAACAATAAAAGGAAATTATATTTTGATGAATGATTTATGCATGCACGTCTCATGTTTGAAAGGTGGAGGGAGCAGCAAGCGAAGATGGGAGGACTCCCAGCATTTGGGATACCTATGCACATGCCGGTATTGTCTATTTAAAAAAAAAAATAATTAGAAATTTACCTGTTGTTGCTATTAGACTAATTTTCGGTGGTTTTAATTTTAATTTATTTTTGCCAAGATGAATTTTTTTTATAGAAATATTCAACCGGGATGAGTAATGCTACATACAGTTATGGAATGTGTAAACGTTTTGCTGTCGTTTTGAAAAAGAGGAAGATTCACTATTAAAAAATGATTTTTTTTCATATGGTCCCATATTATTTATTCATTTTTTTTCAAAATGATTGCATAGCGCTTGCACACTCACAATTGCAACTATAATTTCTCTAAACAAAAATTATGTAACACTGCTCTTTACACAACCTTTTTCACAATTATGTTTTAAATGAACTGGTCATTTAAAAAAAAATGCCCTTATTTGCTCAAAATATCCTCTTTTAAAATATAGCTATGAAAAGGGTTATGCAAAGATCATGTGTGTATCATTTACTCATTCAAAGAAAAAGAACCAGCATGGGAAGTTATAACTGTTCTTGCAATGCAATATAGACTGTTGTTTTGCAGCAGCTGCTAGTTAAAGGTGCTCTCTATGGGGAACTGGTCTGAAGCTATAGCCGAGGGATTCCAATTCCACGCCATTAATTAGCAAGAGCTGACAAAAATACATATATAACGTCATGATATCGTTGGAGGCGGCTAGTGTATACCACATGCTCTAATATTGATGACCATTGCTCTTTTCCTCGTCTAAAGTACATTTAGAACAACCAGCAACATTACTTGATATTCAAATCTTTTGCCGATATTTGAAATCTGTAAATTATGCATTAATGTATATAATTTCATGGTTGAAAAGCAAATCAATTTTCATAGTATGATCGAAATCATTTTGCATTTTATCTATGGACTTATAAACTTAGTAGGCCTATTATCCCCTTCTCCTTATCATGACCATGATGTTGGGTTATACACATGAGACTGGTAATCCATCTTTTTAATTGTTAAAGCCTAAACATGAACTAACATTACTCGAACTGTCTGCAGTGTGGGCATTGGAAAGAGAATAAAAGAAAAATCATCAATATGCCCAAAGATAAAAATTTGGTAGGCTGATGATTGTAATTTTCCTTCTCAAACTTACAGGGAGAGCACATGGTGCCACTGGAGATGTAGCATGTGATGGGTATCACAAGTATAAGGTTTATTCTACATGTTTCAATTGAAGATCCTTTAATAGGAATGATTCATGGGCTTTTTTTCGTTAATAGGAATGCATCATAGATTTTTTCTGAGGTCAATTAATGCTTTCAATGTCATAGAGGAAAGAAAAATTTCCTTTCATGTTTGTACAACCGTGGCTGAACCAACGTCATCTTCAAAAATTTTTTTTTCTGGAGTTCAGTCGACTTGTAATCAGGTTCCTATATCTTGTGCAGGAAGATGTGCAGCTCATGTTGGACACAGGCCTAGATGCCTATAGATTTTCCATCTAGTGGTCAAGACTTATTCCAAGTATGATCACCAAACTATGATGCGCTATTAAATAAGAAACTATCATATTCCTAGTAATTGTTTTTTGATTATATATTTATATAAAAAAGCTTGTGCTATCCTTTCAGATGGAAGAGGACCTGTCAATCCAAAGGGTTTGCAATATTACAACAATCTCATCAATGAACTAGTTAGCCATGGTTAAAGCCAATTTTCCTTTATAATGAAGTTAAAATCTAGTTGCTCAGTGTTCCCAAATTGCTAACCTAACCATACCTTAGGAATTTTTTGTTTTGTTTCCAAAACATTGCTTTTCCTCTTTGATTGTGCAGGAATTCAACCACATGTTACATTACACAATTATGATCTTCCTCAGGCACTTGAAGACGAGTATGGAGGATGGGTTAATCAAGAGATTGTGTAATGTTCTTAAATCTTGCAAGTTTCAATTTTCCTTTTGTGCTTGGGGTATATTCTCTCGCCAAGTATGGCATACGAATCAATACTATCAAATGATCTATATCTGGATGCAGGATAGACTTTACTTTTTATGCAGAGGTGTGCTTCCGAGAGTTTGGAGATAGGGTTTTTTATTGGAGCACCGTTAACGAGCCGAATGTGTATGTCCTGGGAGGTTATGACCAGGGATTTACACCTCCTCAGCGATCTTCTCCTCCATTTGGGGTGATTTCCTGCTCCAAGGGAAATTCTTCATCTGAGCCATACACAGCTGCCCATAATATCTTGTTGGCACATTCTTCGGCTGCAAGATTGTACATGACAAAGTATAAGGTATCTATCTAAAGCTTTCCATAAGAAGAGTTTCAATATATGATATGTCAATTACTCAATCAACAGTGTCCATATATTTTACTTTTATGAAACTAAAATTGGGTTTGTTACATAAGACACGTACTTTGATGCAGGACAAACAACATGGATTCATAGGCCTCAGCATCTATGCTTGGTGGCTAGTTCCTCTGACAGATACAAGAGAAGATGCAATGGCGACTCAAAGAGCCATTGATTTCCATGTTGGCTGGTAATATAATGGGCCTCTCTATGCTATGCTTTATTGCATTTCATTTTAACTTCTATTAACTGTAATTTCAATTTTATGTGGGCCAAAAACTAGTAAGAGTTGGGGCAATGGAGGAATTCCTCTAGTCAAGTTTTATGTTGTTTTTGGGACTATTTAAAGCCATGGACTGTAGTGCACCTGCTTTGTGTTGCAGGTTTCTAGATCCTTCGGTGTTTGGAGACTATCCAACTACAATGAAACAAAATGTGGGTTCTAGACTTCCAGCCTTCACAAATCTTGAATCCAAATGGTAAAGGGTTCATTTGACTTCATAGGGATAATACATTACAACAACATGTATGTCAGAGACAGACCCAACAGCCTGAAAATGGAATATAGAGACTACAACTTGGATGCTGCAATAGAACTAATCCGTAGGTCTCTTTGCTTATCATTACAAATGGACTATTTTCAGTCTACAATTGGTCACGTTCACCAAGTCAGTTTCACTCACTGATTTAATATTCTCTATTTCCACATAGTGGCACATTAATTCTGTATTATTCTGCCTTGATACATGTGTTTAGATCAATTAATTAAGACTGTGCCAATGTACTCAAAACGAGTGATCCAGGCGTTTTCTGATAAATATTATTGCTGTATTTCGATATGCATCTTACAAAAGATGAACAGAAATAACTCCTCCTCTGGTTGTGTCAGAAATTCAGAGGAATTCCTCGGCATTTGAGGTGAGAGTTGAAAGATAAAACATGGAGTAGAAGTTTTCAGCCTGAAGGTAGGATTGTGTTGGTTTAAATTGTTCACACTTCACTAACCAGCTTTATTTTACTAAGTTGCCTATTGCACCCTGGGGTCTGCGAGGAGTGCTGGAGTATGTCAAGCAAGTTTACGGCAACCCTTCTATTTACATTTATGAGAATGGTCTCTCTCTCTCTCTCTCACACACACACACAATAGGGTAGTTTCTCCTTGTTGAGAATTGTTTTTGTTTTCTTCTCTTGTTCCTTTCAGAAGTGGGCATCGTGTTTGGTCAAAAAGTCACCCATACCATAATTTTACTACAATCATGAAATGACTTTCGTATTTTATGAAATTTTATGATGATTCCTGTACTGACCAAACTTAATGCAAACCTTCACCCTAGGACAGCCGAAAATATTTGCCCCCAACCCCCTGCTTGCATGAATGGTATTAACAGAACAATAATGTTGAACAAAAAGTTGATATATTTTTTAATCATGCCAATTTGTATGGTCACTTAGATAGTTGGCCATCATGCATTGAGCATGGGATAGTGTCACAGTGATTGATCTCTATGGCCACATGTTTCCTACCTCTAGAATAGCTACGGTTTGCAGGAAATTATCAAGAATTACTCAACCATCTTATAATTAGTTTTGTCATTGTGAACAGCACTATAAAATTGTTGGTGCAGCTTTTGGTGGGTTGGTTAGGATTGTAACACCCATTATGCAATGTCTTTTCATCATGTATCATGCATGACTTATTGGTTGAAGCTGGGATGGCATCTCATGTTAGGTCAGCGGATGAAACGAAATTCAACATTGGATGACATATCAAGGGTGAAATATATGCATGGATACATTGAAGGTGTGCTTGATGCATTGAGGTATGCATTGCCTAGCTAACTACCACTGGATAAAATTATTCCTTCATGCATTCCATAAAGAACTTTGGTAAGATGTTGAATTTGAGGACTAAAAAAATGGACCTCTCTCCCTAGGCACATATTGCTATTTCAATCCATCCATTTGTGACAGGGAAGTAAGGCTTTTTAAGATGCAGAGCACCAACAGTAGTCACAATAAAAAGCAAGATCTTTCATTATTTGCACACACACACCCTCTCTTTCCTAATGAATACACACAGGCATACAAATTCCCTTAAAGAGAAGTAAGAGAAGTGCAAGACTTGATCACAATTCTTCTGCAATGACTGGATGCTCCCCTCAATAAATTGGACTCAAATGAATGCGTCATGGTTTTAAGAGTGGTTTAGATGATTCTGGCAAAAATTTAGGTCAATGTGAGACCCAATTTCTTTTAATAAACTATTAGCTCACATTCTGGAGCGCTCTTACAACCAATTATCCAACTGACCATTATCATTCAGGTACTACTATGGCTTAAATTCATCACTTAGTTGTTT
>QEOT01008921.1:21128-90331 GCA_003123785.1 Pterocarya stenoptera | reverse complement strand
CCACCCGAGCACCGCCCAATACCAACCCATAAGCCTCCACTCATGACCTGCACACCAACACTCCTCTCTGTTCTAACCACCCGAAATAGAGCACCTTATCCCCTCTTCCTTCCATGGTTTCACCTTTTACCAGCGCCCCACTTAGCCATCATTATCATCCCTCCCAAGCTCAGCCTATTCAAACCGAAAGCCCCACCCAGTTCGGCCGCTGCCTTGCACCATGGCGACACTAGCAACTCCTCTCCACTCCTTCTGAAGTTAAGTCTCTCTCGCTCACACCGTGCTCTCTCTCGCTCATCTTTCTCTCTCTCTCTCTCTCAGTGCTCTGCTATTGTGATCACTGCTGTCTATCGCACCCAACTCCATCGTGGTTCCACCTTTCTAGGTTGTAATTCCATAATAATTGTTTGTAAAATTCAACTTTTCCAAAGAGCCCATACATGTTTTGGTCAATTCCTAAAATACCCTTATCATCAAACTGGTTATACGTTGGTCATGCTTGGTCTTTATATATTAAACTCATTTTGTGTGGGTTTTGTTTTAAACACAAGAATTTATAAAGAAAATAAATAAATATTTAAATTTATCATTTAGTATTAAATTATTTTTAATTAATTGAGTTTCAGAAGCAATAGTAAGAGTATAGTTTTATTTTGAACACCTTAAATTTGATTAAGTCTATTTTTTTCATTAAACAAAATTTTTGCTAGTACTCATATTAAGTGAATATAGATTAAATTGGGAGGTGATGATACCTTTCGGGATTAAAAGAATTTTAGACATTTAGGAAAAATAGGTTAATTTAGTATTTTAGGTTTAAGTATCAAAATACGTGTTCGGTTGAAAATTTATGAAAGTTACGTGACTATTTTATAAGTGACGATTAATATTTGTTTGGTATTGTTGTAGAAAAAATTCAGAGAAATTAAAATTCAAGATAAGCGAGGTTCCTATGCTAGATTTTGCATAAAAGAAAATGAATTGAAGTTGGTTTATGAAAATTTGCATGATATGTTTTTTAAAAAAAATGTGAAAATAATATTAATTATTTGTTCTGCATTACTCTTGAGATTCGCATATGTCTCGATGGTAGAGTTATAATTGTGGTTTATAACTCTACCACAATGGTTAAACATGGTATATATCCCGATATGATGCTCTAATATGATGAAGATGAAGTCTCAAATTTTGATATATCAAAAGATTTTTGAATAATAATGTTTTCTAAAAGTTTTGCTCTAATATTTTTGGTACATGTTTTGATTTGTATTTTGAAAGCAAACGTTTATGATTCTGCATTCTGTTCTGTATTCTGAATTTTGAAAATGCTCATATTTACATACTGATATATGTTCTCTATTTATTAAGTTGTTGCTAACTCATCCCTAATTTACACAATATTTTTTTTATATAATTTGGATATTTCAGCTGAAAATCAAGATTATGAAGTATGAGTGAGATGATTTAAGTATAGTGGATTAAGCATAGAAAGTTTTTATGAGTATTGATGAGTTTTATTAGGAAATTTTGTTGTGTATTGATGACTTGACATTTTAGGAAATTGATTAAATTGAGGAAATTAGTTTGAATAAGAACTTTTATATGATATTGAGAATTTAGAGTCTATAAATATATTATTAGAATGTAAATTTAAGTGGTAAGAAATAACTTTCTGATCCCATACGGGACGGAATGTTACACATTATAACTCAATCTTAATAAGAAGGAAAATACTGTTTTTATGGACTATAAATGCAAATTTCAAGACAATAAGACATAACCACTATTTGTCATGTCATCTCATTTCCTATGTTTTTTTTATTCTTTTTAATTCTATCATTTTGCACTTGGCAAATTTTTGAATATATGTCCATCCATATAAAATAGAGCTATAAATAAACAAATTTGCATGACAAACGTTTAAAATGAACTTGATTAAATTTAAATTCGACTCAATTGATATATTAAATAAATGAATAATCTGTAGATAAAGTTTATGATATAATCTATTTGTCAGAACTAAATATCTAGTGGAATCAGACTCGTTCAATATAAAATATAATTTCTGCAAAAAAATTAAGAAAGTAGAGATAATCAAAATACGACTGTAAACTGGTGGAGCAGTCTCGTCGATCGAAGTACACAAATGTTGAAGATACTTTCTTCATACACACGAGGAATTTAGCACAACAAATTATCAAAAATTACAAACCACAAAAATAGTTTCACAACTGATTGAAATTCAACCACCGATCATTCGTGGTTGCTTACATGAACTACGATTTCTGAGCCTCGGGCCCCAATATACCATTCACGATCGAAGTAGCAATCACTATCCCGACGACCTCCGCTCCCGCCACCACTCCCGCCTGCGCCAACCCTCCGAAACTCAGTACCGTTTCGATCCCTTTCTCCGCCCTTTGGATTCCCTCCTCCGCCGTTTCTATCCCCTTCTCTGCCGTCACGATTCCTTTCTCCACCGTTTCTATTCCCTTTTCCGCCGCTTCAAAGCCCTCCTTTACTATCTCCTCCGCTTCCTTCTCCACATTTTTCAGTTTCTTCCTCAATCCAAACAGCGGAATGTCCACCGCATTCGATGGCCGCTCTATCGCCGTCAAAGCCGACGACGCCGCTAGCAGGGACAACAACTGTCTCCTTCCGGATGGAACGGTAATTGGGCGACGTATTGGCTCGGGTTTGGAGGCTTGCGCCTTGCAGGAGATAAGGGGCGCATTGCGCAGACGGCCGTGTGAGAGGGTTTGGAGCAGCGGGGAGATTGTGGAAGCCATGAGCGCTGTGGTGGGAGAATGCTGATCCTCAAACGTTTATGTGGTCTGGCATTTTTTAAGAAGTCACCATTCCAATATTACCCTCGTTTTTCTGTGAACTGGCAGAACGAGAGTGGCGCGACACATGGCTGATATAGACATTTACAATTGCTGATTAATTATTATTATTTTATACTTGAGAGGTAGGGTCGGGTCTTGCCCATGAGGCCACATGTGGTTGGCATTTATCGATTAATTATTTAAAAGAGCACACAAGAAGCTTTGTTTATTTACTTTAGATCTGAAAACGAGAACTTACGAATCTAGTGGAACAATAGATACTGGTCGGAAAATGTTTGGAACAATTTGTTTAGATAATATGAGAAAAATAAGTAAATAAAGATTTAAAAAAAGAGAGTATATTTATACAATTCAATTTTTATTTGATATGTTCAAAAGTAATTATTTTTTATAACTAAAAAAACTACTCTCTCTTTTTAAGTCATGTACCCTTCATTTAAAAAAAGTAAAAAATTCTGAAATTTACATAAAAATATTATTTTTTAATAATAAACTTCGTCTTCTTTCAAATAGAATGTATGAAATTTATACATTCTAAAACTCATATTTATATAAAAATAATATAAAAAAAGAACAAAATAACTATACCTTTTTATAAATGATATTTTTATTTTACAAAAGATCATTAGCTCTTTTGTTGTTGCTTCTTGAAAAATATTGATTTATAAAAAAAATTGTAAAAATAATTAATATTAGTCGAGACGGTATATCTAAAATTATTTCAAATCTCACTTCTCATATTAATTAATAAATTTATTTTCATTTAATTTCTTTTTTGGCGTTTTAAATTTATTTTTATTAGGCGACTATGTAGATCTAAATTTATGAAAATTTTCATTCATTATCTCTAGGTATCATACACCATATTTTTTTGTTTTATATTTTTCATTAAATATAAAATAAATAGATAATGAGTTGAAGAATTTAATTGATTTAAAAAGAATAAAATAAAAATAAATATAGTACAATGAGCTTCAAAATTCTAAAAGTTGGTTTAGATAATAAAATGTGATGAGATGATTTACAAATAATAATAAAATTATTAATTAAAATTTGATAAAAATAAGACAAGGAGAGATTAGACAAAGTGGCATCTCAGTTTTGTGTCCAAACGGACACAAATTTATTTGCCCTTTTCCTCTTTCCGCTCAAAGGGTTTTTGAAGCAAAGAAACGAACCCTCCTATTTGTACCGGATCAAACGTAGCAATGGCTGAAGAGACTCCAGCATCAGAAACCTCGGTTATAATGGCAGCCCCTGAAGTGGACGAAGCCGTAGCTTCGAACGCTCAGGAAACCCGCACCTCGAACGAGGCAACCATAGAGTCCAACGCTCAGGGGGGCACCGAGTCCACTTGCAACAACAACAACAACAACAACAACAACGCAGCTGAGACTTCTTCCGAAGGAGATCGAGAAAAATCGTTGGAGTTCGCGGACCAGTTGATGGATAGGGGATCCAAGGCCATCAAGGATAACGATCTAGACGAGGCCGCCGAGTGTTTCAGCCGTGCCCTAGAGATTAGGTTTGGCTTTCAATTGTCGGTTTTCTTTTTCTTGATACCATTTGGTTGTTTCCATGGACTTTAATGGTTAAATCTACGTGAATATTAATGAAAAATTATTAAAAAAAAAAAAAAAGAAGGGGGAGGAAATAATTTGGTAGAATTCTCTGGGAAGTTTGAGGCGCGCGTTTCTTTTCCTTTAAATTATGTGAAGTTTAGTATAGGGTTTGTTTCTTTTACTCAACGAATGGATTTAGGAAAGTTTCTTTTGGGTATTGCACATGTCTTCGGTGCTTTTGTTCTGTAATTAGCGTCTTCGTTTATTTGTTGGTGAGTGCTCCTTTTGTCTTGGGGTCTAATGATGTGTGATTTTTCTAGTATTGCTTGAGCTTCAAGTATCATAAAAGGTGGTATAACACATTTTGAAAGCATTAAAGAGCTAAATTCAGTCTAAGCATAATCTCGAAGTCATATTTAATTGGATTTTAATAATAAATGCATCTTATAATGCTGCATTTCCCTTTTTTCGATTTATTTGGGGGAGTTAGAAAGGAAATTTTTTCCGTGTTTATAATTTCTCTACAATAAATGGTTTACTGGCAGTTCTATTTGAATTAGGGTCGCACACTATGGTGAACTTGCTCCTGAATGTGTCCGTGCATACTATAAATATGGATGTGCACTGCTGTACAAAGCTCAGGATGAGGCTGATCCATTGGGTGCTGTGCCCAAGAAGGAGAGTGATTCTCAACAAGACTCTGCTAAAGATGGATCTGTTAAGAATGCTATAAACGGGGAATCTACATCAGCTTCTGTTTTGGATAATGTTGAAGAGGAAGCAAGTACGAATCATCAGGATGGAGCAGCAGATAATGGTTGGTATCTTGCCCGTCATGTTTGATAATTTAATTTGGTTAAGATCAGATTTGTGGATGAGTTTTCTTTTGGTTTTGGTTATAAATGAAGCAATGCACTAACCTCGGTCAATCGATGGTGCACGATTATGTGTCAAACTCATTTATGTGAAGTGATATCTAATGTATGACGTGTTGGAAGAAATTCTCATAACATATCAGCACTTAGGACAATTGGTTGTATCCATTTCTGTATTTCTGTCTGATATTTCTGTAGCTGCTTGCAAGGATTCCGGTCACCTGTTTCCCAAAGTTGAACTTGATGACAAAAAATGTCTTTCAATATGGAATATTTTTTAGGGTTATCGCCATGTTCACTTTCACATGTTTTTGCATGACCACAAACTAGACTGAAGGTACTGATGCGTATGTTATATAAGGTATGCTCTTCTGCAAATAAATATGACTGTATCTCCAAGTTGAAGAACTTTCATCTGGCAACTGTTCTTTCTTTGTTACTTATAAGGGGAAAAAATCTGTTCTTTCTTTGTTGGAATGTGATAGCAATGTCCTTGTCTAATTTATTGCATGTATCTTACCTGATTTTATCTGAGTCTTTTACGACATGCAACGTGCTTTGGAAAAACGTGTTTCAGTCAATATGATTTAAACAATAAGCTTATCTGTACATAATTGGAATGACTTGTTATATGTAAGGTACCATGCTATGCAAGATTATTAGGTATAACTGCTTCTCAACTTAGTTGTATGATGTCGATTAAGGGGTTGCACTTAGTGTTTGTATGCACATGTGAGCACTCTTTCTTTGGTGGCATACAGAATCTGGTTTTCATTAGTAGCTGGTGTCTGGTTAGCAACTCATCTGACAGTCATTCCATCTGTAACATACCGAGAATATCGGGGAAAATCCACATGCTCTGTTCTGCAATTATATTGGCTAGCCAATTTGGATTTTGGCACCTTGAAAATGCTGATCAAGTATGTTTAATGTTGAATACCATTTGACTCTCTACATCACAAAGATGTGCCTGCTTTTATGCACACATGGGCACACAAAAGTTACCCATGGAGAATATGTGTGACTAGCTGAAGTTTGAATGGATCTAGGTGGAGGTAGACTTAGATGCTCTAGTGCTTTTTTTGGAGGAAAATCCTGCATACCACACTCTTATCTCACTTTTGTCCCACTTTGATGAGGTGACATTACTCATCATAAAAGTAAAGGATGATCCAAGGGTCATAAAAGTACCACATTTTACATAGTTGGGGGGGGGGGGGAGTGTGATATGTAGAATTACTCTTTTTTTAATGAGTATCTGAATGCTGTAACTAATGCTGGCTTACACAATATTTTTGTACGAGACACTGAGATATGGCATTCATCTTCCCCATTATCGTTTTTAGTTACTCTCAACAAGTTTAAACTTCCCCTCATTTTTGTCACCATCATTTGAGAGAGTGTCTACGGATTAGTGTTAGTGTTTTTTACACTCTCACAAGCTATATTTATTCTGGTGTAGTGTCAAGTGGAAAGGACCAAGAAGAAGAAGATGAGGATAGTGATGGTGAGAATCTGGCTGAAGCAGATGAGGATGAGTCTGACCTTGATTTGGCATGGAAAATGCTAGATGTTGCGAGAGCAATTGTAGAAAAACACTCAAATGACTCAATGGAAAAAGTGGACATATTATCAGCATTGGCAGAAGTGGCACTGGAAAGAGGTTTGTCTAGTATTTTAGGTTTGGGGATATCTTCATTATATTGCCTTTTTCTTTTTGATTCCACATTTTTTTTGGTGGATTTCTCTGAAAGCCTCCTATAAGTCTTAATGATGGATTATGTCTTTGCTATGCTCCATGTAGAGGACATCGAAACTTCTCTCAGTGACTACCAGAAAGCACTATCTCTCTTGGAACAGCTGGTTGAACAAGACAGTAGACAGATAGCTGAACTGTATCCTTTTCATGATAAAAAGACTCCTTTGTTTTGAGACATCAATTTCAGAACTTGCTTCAGACCTTATTTACATGCATAAATGTTTTCAATGAATGGATGTATGTGGTGAGCTTAAGATTTAATAAGCACTAAAGTATACGAGTTCCCAATGAGTCACTACCTTAACTTTAGAATTCAGGAATTTCCGGATCTGTTTGTGTCTGGAGGTTGGGTCCCAACCACTGGAAGCCATTCCATATTGCCAGAAAGCTATATCGGTTTGCAAGTCTCGAGTGCAGCGGCTCATGACTGAAGTAAATGGTGCCTCGGAATCAACAATTTCCTCATCTGCTTCTGAGCTAGATCAAGGTGGCAACTCCAATGTGTCTCGTTCTGATAATTCTGCAACAGATAAAGGAGCAGAGATTGGAACACTCAATGACCTCTGTGGTGAGCTGGAGAAGAAGGTATGCTTATATTTGTACAAGGAAGTCCATTCATAATTTCATATGTTACTTTATCCTGACTGTATCATCCATCCTTGGATTTGCAGCTTGAAGATCTTCAGCAACTGGCCCTTAATCCAAAGTCAATCCTCGCTGAAATTCTAGGATTTGCATCTGGCAAGTCAAGTGGCAGTGAAAAGAGTGCATCTCCAGCAGTGTTGAGCTCCTCACAGATGGGTACTACTAACAGCAAGGGAGATTTTGACTCCCCAACCATTTCCACTGCTCACACGAATGGGTCTTCTGGAGTCACGCATCTGGGCGTGGTAGGAAGAGGAGTCAAGCGTGTGAACTCAGTCACAGCAGAATCAAGTCCAACAAAGAAACCTGCATTGGATTCATCAGAAGATAAAGGTGATAGAAAAACCTCTTGAAGGTTTTGCATTATGGTGGCCTTTGTTTGGGAAAGGTACTCCCAAAGTATGGATGATGCGGTACCTCTCGATCTTATCACAAAATGCCATGCCATGCCATATTCCAAGACTACCTAATAATTAATCCTTTCTGTAGATGACTTAAATTGGTTACAATTGACAATGGCAAACTCCTTGATTCACGATAGTTAGTTGTGTGGTACGAGGGTACAATGTTTGTTTTGTAAGTTAGGATTCATGGGTGACCTTGCTGTAAGGATTTCACTATGGTGTTGAGAAGATACTCTTATTGTATCGTCCAGAAGTTTTGATGTCTTAGATTGTCAATTGATTGTGCTAGTTATTGTTAGAAGAAACTCTTGCAGAGCCATGACGTGCTGATCGGATGGTGCATGCTCTAACAAGCACTAAGCTTTCTTATGTTTCAATTGCATCCTTCATCTTGACCTACACAGTGTGGTATATCCCATTAAGATATTAGCATCATGTTTTGTGATCGTTTATGGGAGTTTCCATTATGTTTTTGTTTGAGTTTTCTATTCTGAGTTCGGCACTGTTTTTTCTTTTTATTGTTTTCCCTTCCAAAACAAATAAACCAGAAAAGAGGTCGAGTTCCCGTTTTTTTATTTTTGTCGTTTTCCTTTCCCAAATAAGTACACCAGAAAACAGGTCGAGTTCCTTAGATTTCTCGCCACGCACTCGTCCATTTGATTTAGATTATGTTGCTGCTTGCGTAGGTAGAAGAGCCTTTTTTGTTCTCAATGAGATATTACCACATCGAAACAATCCAAAATGGTAAGCCAAGATTGGAAGCTTTATATCGTTGTAGTCTATAGCAAATGGGAATCAACTGCCAAGCGCTTTTTTAATTTTTTTGATGGAAAACTGCCAAGGGCTTTGGATACGAACAGATGAGTGAATTACTATGCAGAGCGTTGCCTTCAACAGTAAGTAATCTGGTCCTCTCAGCAGGAGGCCAGTGACTAAAGACAGGGAGGAAAGGGTGGAGATGGCGGAGATCTCAAGGTGTGGAGAGGGTTATATAATTCACTCAGATGGAAAAAATGAAGTGAAGCACCATTAATCCATTCCTAGAAACCTTAAAAGGTCGACGAAAAGTAATGTGTTTCAGGGTGGATTGCAAGCAATGTGGGAAATACTCCTGGGGTGGGTGTGGGAAGCACTTGACTACCCTCTATGAAAGCATCGATGAGGGTAAGCATTGCATGTGCCGCTCCTGGCCTGGAGTTGTAATCCCCTCCAAGGACACCAACACCAAGCTTCCATTGCAGGGATCTTGTTCATCCACCAAGGTATAACTATATCCGAACAAAATAATTATATTATTGATTGTTCCAAAAGTTCATCCTTAGAAAATAATATCCAAGTAGAAAATGGTTACAAATGTGACATTTAATTTGGTTATTGAATTGTAAGCGAATCAAGGGCTCTCAACCTTCTCTCCTTTTGTCATTTGATAATCAAACGATCGAGTATTTAGCTTAAAATATTGGACATTTTGGCATTATACTTCTAAATGTGATTATATTAGCAAGGGAAATGATCAAAACAGTAGTTTCAAGTGAAATGGAGATGATTCTTATTGGTCGTGGTATCAGAATGCATATGGTATTAGAATACATATGATATTCTATGCCCTGAGATATGTGATACAATAGATCGTTTCTGAGTTATCGACATTCCCAGCAGCATCTATGTGCACAAGAACAATACTTGGGGCAAATCTTTGTTGGAGAACGATGAAAATGCGAAGCATATTACTGAGGAAATTATGAACCACGCATCTTTAATAAATTCTAGTTTTTCATTCCATCTGACTTCTGAACCCAAAAAATAAAAGAAGCATAAATGGTCAGATGAGCTCTAAATTTGAAGGCAAAATAGGGCAAATAAGAGAACCAAACCAAGCTATATAGTAAGCCAATAAACTCGAAGAAGTAATACTTTAGTCACAAAAAAATTATATAAAAATAAATCTAAAAATTAACATGACTTGATGTAATATATCAGATTATAAAATTATTTTTATTGTAATATAAATCTAGCGTATCACGTAAAATTACATTAATTTATGAGTTTATTTTTGTATAACCTCTTTATATTTTTAACAGTTTTCTTTTTCAAATATGGATTTGATAGCCCAGTAATTGGCTTGTAGATGTTGCTTTTTGCAGGAAAAGTAAAATCTGGAAAGATTGCCTTTGGATTTTTGGGGGGAAGTATTATTATTATTATTATTATTATTTATTTTCTAAAGTTAAAAGAGTCCATAGTGGGGGGCTCTGCATAAATAATGCAGACACAGGGAAGTCTCAGTTGGATGTAATCATGTCCCCTGCTAATAGTCTTTTTGCTAGAGTTCGGTCTCTCTCTGCTGAGATTGATATCAATAATGTAATGTGGGTATATGGTCAACATTTTGTTGACCAACTGCTGATCTGCATTTTCAAACTGTGTATGGATTAACTAATAAAGAATCAAAGATACTTCCTCTAATCTTGTGCAGAGTGCTCAAGTGCTTCATCTTCCCGCACTAGCCCTGGTTTTGGTGTTCTTTTCGATGCTTTCTCGTGGTATTTCTGTTCCCTTCCTTAATTACAGTGTCTTAATTAATCTCTCTCTCTCTCTCTCTCTCTCTCTGAGAGTGTGTGAGAGATCAGAGATATTTTGAAAGTTAGACATCAATTGGGTTACTGAATTTCATCCACCACCATGAAAACAAGTGGCCTGAAATGATCTGTTGATGACTCTGGAAAGTTCGGACTTTGATGCATGATTTGGCTTTATATTGTCGTCCCCATTAAGAGATGGATCGTAATGGCCGGGTGCACCCAAATTATAACTACGATTACTCACTGACTCGTCTACAAGGTTTGCTTCCTTTTTGTGCATTTTGTTTTAAAATGATTAGTTACCAAACCACGTGAATACAGTGATTAATGTGGGACTTTTTTGAATCATCTCTCCATCTTTATAAATCCCATTAATCAAATTCAATTATGATATCAGAAGATTCAGCTTATAATGACTGGACAACTTTGTACGTTTGCCTCCCATAACCACTGCTATTGGCATCATCATCATCATCATCATCATATACAATTCTTCTAATAATGATTTGACTTAAAAATCAACAATTATCCACAGTTTTAAGATTATGAGGGAAAGCCTTACCAATCAATTATAGGAACGGATCTCTTAGAGTATCCATAATATTTATAATCATTAAATAAACTTTTAATGCAATATTAAATTACACATCATAGAGTGCAAGCGTCACGTGCTCTCGTTAAAAAAAGTGGATAAATATGAAATCTTCATTAAAAAAAAAAAAAATTTGCTATTCATCATCTTCACACACGGTACACTACACTTATTTTTATTTTATTTTGTTTTATTTTTTCTAAACTAATTGAATTCTTCTACTCATCATCTAGACACAACACATTGATAAAAGAAAAAAATTAAAAAATTAAAAAAATTGTGTATGGTGTGTGGCGTGTGAGGATGATGAGTAGAATTTTTTTAAAAAAATATTTTTTTTAATGATAGACGCTACTCTTTTTCAAATAAAATGCGTAACGCTTGCACACTCTATGACTGTATTTAACATTACTCATGCTTTCTTTTCTGCAGATATATATATATTAATGGTTTTAAACTTTTCAAGGAGGTATTTCACCTTATATGCATGATTTGATACAGAGGACTTTACCCTACCTTCCATGTCACCTCATTAATATGGCCATAAATGCATTGGAAGGGCGGGACACGGGTAGATATGCAGATATAAATGAAAGCAAACAGCTTGATTTTGTTTCGGACGGTTCAGACCAAGAAATTCAAAACCAGAGAAGAGCACTAAGAATCAATTGAGACTATAGAACCCCCCCTTTGTTGAATCGTGGGGTACATGTGACCCATCATTCACACGTCTGCTTCTTGCCTCTTACTACATATGAAGTTATGAACATCTTTTCATCTTTTTCTAGGAGTTTTTGTTTTTTAATGTTACAATCAAATCATATAGGATATCATGCAAAAGCAGTACTAATATTTAATTATTCTCTCTACTTTGTATTTAAAACTAGTTAATTCACATCTCTCTTGTATAAACCCAGAAACCAAGAAACCTAACAAAGCTGAAGAAAATTTGGGATCCAAAGGTCACAATCTCACAAATTACATCATCTTATTCGTTTAGCCTTGAGTGGTGTCATGAGGTTCCAAATTTAAGTAAATAAAATGTGAGGTTGGTGGGTGAACAATGTGCTCAGTTGCTGTACATAAACTCTTCCTATCATATACATTTTTTTTCCCTTTTTCAATGCATTCTTGTCATCCAATACCACATGTGAACGTGAACATGTAAAATGTGTTTTCTCGAGTCATTGACATGAACCCAGATCAGGCAAAATGAAATTAAAACTAAAAATATTGCATCATTTGCGCCAAAAAGCAAAGAGACCTGGTTGGAAAGCAATTGCAATTTTGTGTGAAAGATTATTGATGATAATAATGATGGATCCTTTTTAGTCTCATGAAAGCAACTCTTTCAAAGACATGCACTTTTTAAATTCCTGTTGTTTTTCTCTTACTTTGACATCAGAGAGACAGAAAGGAGAGAGATTGAGTGGGAGTGGGTGACCTTCTAATACGATCCAAGCATAAAGAAAAAAAAAAAGAAAGAAAGAAGAAATGTAAATGTTTCGAGAAAAAAAAAAAGGACCATACGATACCCTTTTTCGAAGTTTGTTCAGGCTGCTCTCTTTGTCCGGTTTGAGTTTTTGGATTCCAAACTCTTTTCATTCCCCCTTCTAAATCTGCCACTTTTTACTCTTCTAAGTCCTCACCCACCTTCAGGGACTTTCGTAAATTAGGGTTCTCAAAGACATCCCAGTTTTCTTCTTTGTTTTTTTCTTCCGTCTATAAAGACAGACAGCTAGCATTCTTGCCTTCTAGTTCTAGGTCCTTTTTTGTTACTTCCATGGATTTGGGTTTCTAGCTTCCTGTAGAATTTGAGGAAAGAAAATGGCGCCAGATGCTGAGAAGAACAGCTCCAAAGGGCAAGCATGGTTTTGTACCACTGGTTTACCTAGCGACATTGTGATCGAAGTCGACGACATGACCTTTCATCTCCACAGGGTATTGATGATCTCCATATCCTCTTTCTTCTTCTCTTCTTGCTCATGCAGTTCTCGCAGTACATTCAGAACTGACGCATGTTAATTATAACTTAAAATTTCTTTCTTTTCTTTCAGTTCCCTTTGATGTCCAAAAGTCGGCAGCTTCACCAGCTCATAATCGAGCAAGAGATGAAGACGGAACGGCGAGAAGAGACTGACCGGAACGGTGGGGGTGAGGTTGAAGGAAATGAGATTGAGGAGGTACAGTGTTACATAACGCTCCCACCGGACTTCCCCGGCGGCTCCGAGGCGTTCGAGATGGCGGCCAAGTTCTGCTACGGCGTCAAGATCGACCTGAACGCTTCCAACGTGGCGCCCCTCCGCTGCGCGGGGGAGGTCCTGGAGATGACTGAGGAATATTCTGAGGACAACCTTATCTCCAAGACCGAGAGGCTTTTATCCCAGTCGGTGCTCAAGAGCCTCAAGGACTCCGTCAGAGCACTGAAATCCTGCGAAAAAGTAATGCCTTCGGCTGAGGAGCTGGGGATTACGCAGCGGTGCATCGATTCGATCGCTTCGAGAGCGTCGTCGGCCGATCCCTCTCTATTTGGCTGGCCGATGAGTGAGGGAGCGAATACGGGGAACGAAGCTCGGGGTACTTCTACTGCGGATCAACAGATCCTCTGGAACGGGATCGAGACCAGCGGGAGAAGAAAGGGTTTGCGTAGGGGCCCGAATGCTGAGTCTTGGTTGGAGGATTTGGTACTACTCAGCCTGCCATTCTTTAAGCGTTTGATTTCCGCGATGAAAGCAGAAGATCTGAGCCCGGAGATCATCGAGAGCTGCTTGATTTTATACGCGAAGAAACACATCCCCGGCATTTCTCGTTTGAACAATCGGAGGCCGTCGTCGTCGTCTTCTTCATCAATAGCAAATTCAGAGAGTGAACAGAGGGAACTCTTAGAGACTATAATCTCCAATCTTCCATTGGAGAAGAGCTCCTCGAGGTCGTCTTCCACGGCAACCAGGTTCTTATTCGGATTGTTGAGGACGGTAAATATATTGAACGCCTCAGAAGACTGCAGAGCTGCTCTGGAGAAGAAGATCGGGTCCCAGCTCGAGCAAGCCTCGCTAGATGACCTCCTGATTCCGAGTTATTCGTATCTGAATGAGACGCTGTATGATGTTGATTGCGTCGAGAGGATCTTAACACACTTCCTCCATGGATTAGAGCTGCAGAGAATCCAAAGTGAGGATATAGACAATGGAGATGGAGTAGACAGAGTCAGATCTCCAGCGTTGATGCTAGTCGGAAAATTAATCGACGCTTACTTATCAGAGATCGCCTCGGACGCCAATCTCAAGCCAGAAAAATTCTATAGCCTAGCGACTTCGCTTCCAGATCAAGCTAGACTCTTCGACGACGGTCTTTACGGAGCCGTTGATGTCTATCTCAAGGTACATTAACACATACACAACACTACATATTTGGTTAGCAATTGTGATCCATGAGAGCTTCTTGGAATGTTTAAATAATTGAATGTGTCCGTAACATCTATAGGCGCATGCATGGTTGCCGGAGGCGGAGCGGGAGAAGATAAGCGGAGTGCTGGACTGTCAGAAGCTCTCGCTAGACGCATGCACGCACGCAGCACAGAACGAGCGTCTTCCGCTCCGGGCAGTTGTGCAAGTTTTGTTCTTTGAGCAGCTTCAGCTTCGACAGGCCATCGCCGGAACTCTGCTCGCCGCCGAAACGGCTGCGCCCCTAGGTCCCGGAAGGCTCTCTGCCCAGCTCCGACGGCGGGAAGAGGATCAAGACTATGAGGAAGAAGTCGACGCGGGAGATTCGGCAGTACATGCGGAGGGCGGAGATTGCAGCGCGATCACGTGGCAGGCAACGGTGAGGGAGAATCAGGTGCTACGGCTGGACATGGACAGCATGAGGACGCGGGTGCATCAGCTGGAGCGGGAGTGCTCCACGATGAAGAAAGTCATCGAGAAGATCGACAAGCAGGCGGCCCCGCCAGCAAACGGACGGTGGATGAGAGGCCCTTCGAAACTGACGAGGAGGTTCGGATGCAAGTTCAAGACACAGGTGTGTGACTCACACGAAGCGACGGTCGTGGATGCTCCGAGAAGAGGACGACACCATCATCAGCAGTAGAGCTTCACCGCATGGAACCGATTCCTCTTCGGTGGATCCCACGGTAGTCCGACGTGTAATCGCAATTGACGTAATAATGTATCGAGTCGCTATAATAGGATGCCACGTGGAGTCTGAGACAAAAGCTGGGGAAATAAAAATTCGACACATCTTTTGAGGTGGTGATGGGCACCACACATGAAATCATATATACACGAAACGTATGTATTTATGTACGAATTACGATATGATTCAGTGGGGGCACAAGGAGAAGAGTTAGTGGAAACGGCTTTTTAATGACACGTGGCTGGATTTTTTTTACAACATTGGAACATTGGAAGTAGGTTGGTTAAGAATAAGAAGATCTGAAGATTATAAAAAATAAATAAAAGATTAATAATCCTTTTGGGTGTTTGTTTGTGTATGTTGGGTGGGTCGGATTTGGTGAGAAGTCGTAGTCAGACAAAGGGCACATTTACTACTCATTATGTGTTTCTTGTGTTCATAGTTCATGCTCCATAATAATGATTATATGTGATATAATCCACTTTCCTATAGCTTATTATTATTATTATTATCATCGAAGAGAAAAACATGTCATGGTTTTTTCAACCCTAACCAAATCATAATATAACGGTGTTTTCTAAGGATTTGGTATTGACGAATATCAATTTTTTCTTGAACACCTTTGACAATTGGACCGAGTGCCAATTAATCAAATACATTGATTCTTTAATCAATGTGTGCATAATGTTGTGTAATGGACCGTAGCTAATACAATAGAGAGTGTTTAGAAGGAAGGAGAACGAGGGTATTATATATAATACAAGTACTGGTCCAAATTAATTTGAATTAAAAAAAAAAATGTTGGAAGTCATACAAGGGCACATTTAATGATTGTATTAGAAACATTGGGTTCATAATTCTTGCATCATAATAATGATTGTATTGGAGAAAGTCCACCGCCTATGCTTTTTGGTTAAAAATAGAAAGAAAATAATGTTAGATATATTGCATAAGCCTTGCGTCATTATTTGAAAAAAAAATAAAATTTATTATTAAAAAATTAATTAATTTTTCATATAAATCATATATTTATTTATTATTTTTTAAAAGAATTGTACGCCACTTTCACGTTTATGACTTGTAAATATTATTTCTAAATAAAAAAATAAAATAAAAAAGAAACGCATCCTTCTACTTTATTAGGGAGTTTGAAAAGTATTATAGTCCCTACCAAACTTTTGTCCATCATAAGCTCCGAGACTTGCCCATTATTCTCAAATCTCGAGTGAGAATGTTTGATGGCAACTTTAGGAATTATTATGGTTGGGCGTGATTGGATCATTAGGGTTTGTTCTTCTTTGACTTGCACCATGGTTATAGAGCTATAGTACAGCACATTATGGCTAGCAAT
Source organism: Pterocarya stenoptera (assembly GCA_003123785.1). NCBI lineage: Eukaryota > Viridiplantae > Streptophyta > Magnoliopsida > Fagales > Juglandaceae > Pterocarya > Pterocarya stenoptera. The sequence goes on along the minus strand of QEOT01008921.1, from coordinate 73,581 downwards.
GGGTGAGGCCCTTGTAATGATTCTGAACAAGCCAGGTTGTGACAAAAGTTTTGGGTATGTAGCACGAATATTTGGTGGTCAAAAAGCTAAATGACAAAAAAAATTTGTTCTTGTATTTTATAGCCATCCATAGGAATGAAAAAACACAAAGAGGAATGTAATGTAGTAGTTGTTTTATCCTTATCACATGACACACTTGTATAACTATATAACTATGAAATATCAATCGATCTAAAGCATTATTCAATTAGGAATACATATGATCTCCATTGTTTTCGGTTTATTTTGTTACTTATTTGCATTACCAAGATTGTAATTTTGGCTGAAAAAAAAATAAATATAAGACAACTAGATACATAAAATTGATCTATAATATATATTATTGCATGTGTGAATTTTTTAAACAACATTAACTACTTAATAAATGATATAAGATGAACTTTATCGATTGATATCTTTAAAGTTTGAGAGAAAGCCTTGGTCTTGGGGTATCATTCCTTTCAAAGTCCAAAGTTCAACACCTTATGAGTACAAATAATCATTTGAGACCATATCTTCTGACGAAAAACCAACTCTGTATGGATGGGTCCGAAGGGCCCTACCTTAGAGAGAGGCTGCTTGACATTAAAAAAAAAAAAAAAAGTGTGTGAGATTTTCTAATTTATATTAGTTTTTATCCAATAAAATGTATAAATTTTTGTTGGGCTTGGAAAATCCTTTATTTGGGCATGTGATTGATCAATTGTCTCTCACTTTTGTTGCTCTTTTATTGGGCTGAAAGCCGAGAAAACTTCTAAAAACTGGGCTCAAACTTTAACAAACCGAGCGGACTCCGTTCGACGCGCGGCGCTCTTGCATGACAACACGTAAGCAACGACATGACCAAGCAACGAGTGTTGCGTCGGCGTGGCGAACATTGAATCCTCCCCAACACTCGAAGCTAGATAAATAGTTCGTGAGATCCGAAACTTCGCACAATTTTTTTACATCATTCACTCAACTGTGCTGAAAACCAAGCGCCCCAAGGGTTCCGATAACCAATTGATTGTAGAGATAGATCCAAACCAGCAGCTTGAAAATCATTTCTTTTTCTGTTTGGACTTGAAGCGTTATGGGGAGGAAGGATTATTTGGCCATGAAAACTGATCCGGCCACGGCGGATTTGATCGACTCTGATATCAATGAACTCAAGATCGCCGCAAAGAGGCTCATCAATCATGCCACTAAGCTTGGTGGCCTCGGCTTTGGGACTTCTTTTCTCAAATGGGTCGCTTCCTTCGCTGCAATGTGAGTGCTGTTTGTCGCCACCATGAATTCTATATCTGATTGTTCTTAACATTTGTGTTTTGGTACATCTCTAGTTGTTTGGTATTTGACAACTTTTAATGTTTCTAATGTAACGTGCCTATAATAGTTTTATATGTTATGCCTAGAAAAGGGAGAGTGATATTAAGGTCATTATCTTTGTCGTTATAGGGAATAATCCTTGTTGAAAATGATACTTATTAATTTTAAAATCTCCCTTTCTTTTTCAAATAAAATTTTGCAGTTGGTGTTTACCTCTGTCGATCTCCTTATTGTCAAGGTCAAAATGTGTACGGATTTGAATACTATTTTCTGCACTTTTAGGGGCCGGTTTGTTGTCATCAATCATTTAATCACTTAAATTATATGGTCTAATGCAATTACCATGTCCGAGCTTATACATGAAACCAACTTCGAATAGGAATTTGACATTTTTATTTGAGATGTATAGTAGAGTTAGGGTTCTAGTTCGGGACCCTGTTTTGGTACTATGTTGAATTACCAATTACCCAAAAAACATTAAACGGATAAAAAAGGTTAATTTTATCAATTAAATAAAATATATTGTCTAACAGATCCTGTACATTCTGATGCTTTTAGATGGTTCATACTGACCCAGATGAATAAATTTGCCTGCCCATAGTTTGTAAACTGGTGTACAACAAGGCTCTGATTGTACTGCTACATATCCAGTTAATTAGTATCCATAGGTGGGATGGGATTGAAGGAGAGCTCAAGTTTGGAGTGCTATTTGCTTTCCTGAACAACCAACAATTTGAGTTGTTAGATTGTGATATTATCATTTCTCTTTCAACATTTTGACTAATCAGATTTACCCTGAGGCACCAGCTTTTAAAGTGTATAACTGTTAGTAGCATTCTCTTTCAATAATCATGAGCCATGACTGGATACAAAATGTACCTTGTTTATAAATTCATCTTATGATAAAACTTTTGTTTCAAATATAAAAGTTTCCTAGTTTGCTATAGACGTATGCAAAAAATCTAAAAGCTCACTTATCTCCTCCAGATTATGGTTGACGACATCTTTCATTGAATGATATTGATACATTATCACCTCTACATTTTTTTTTTACTTGATGGAAGTAAATGTTTCGGTATGAACTGTAGTGTCTCTTTCACCTTGGGGGAGTATTGTATAATAATCTGGGGCCGATTTAAGAAGCAGTATATTTTCCTTTCAACTCAAATGTAGTTTTTTTAATTTGTTTAGTATTGACTGATCTAATTAAAGAGTGTTGTTTTTTTTTTTTTGGGGGGGGGGGGGGGTGGGGGTTGGTCCACCCCTGATGCAGAGCAAAATCTTTTTTTTTGTCTGCAAATGTGCTTCAGTTGCTTCCCCCACTTGTAGATGTAAGCACTACAGTTCCAAAGAGTACCATGTTTTAACATTAATTTCATTTTTTGTTGCAGTTATTTGCTGATATTGGATCGAACCAACTGGAGAACAAACATTCTGACTTCACTTTTAGTCCCTTACATATTCTTTAGCCTTCCTTGGGTGTTGTTCAATTTTTTCAGGTCATAATTCCTAATGGTGGCACATTTTTTCTTCCTTTTATTTTTCCTTTGTTTTTTAGTATATTCTGCTACTTTATTTCTTGATAAATTTTCTACAAAAATATTCAGAGGAGAGGTAGGGAGATGGATTGCTTTCATCGCAGTTATACTGAGGCTTTTCTTCCCGAGACGCTTCCCAGGTATATGCTTCAGTCACCAACCATCCATCTTACATGTCACTTTTAAGCATATCTCGCTTTGCCTTTCTCTTCACCATTGTCGCTTTCATCACTCACCTTCCTAATTACTTTAATTAGAAAAGGAAATTATTCTGACAGTTCTGGTGAAGGTGGCAAAGATGGGGTGCATGTCACCAGTACAGCCCTCCCTCCCTCTCACACGCGTGCGCACACATTCAGAAATCTTTTCATCTGAATTATGTTTCTTATAAATGTAACTATAAATATCACAACTCATGTGTGCGTTCAACATTGTTATGCCTGCTGGCTCCATGAGTTGTACACACTTTAATACTTCCTTAGACACTACTTAAGAAAACACAGGAAGATAGTGTTCAGTTGCTTGTATTTACTGTACTTGTCATTGTCATAGTCACTGTACTTGTTCACAAAGTTATTACTTGATATCTCTGCAGATTGGCTGGAGATGCCAGGATCTTTGATTCTTCTCCTGGTTGTGGCTCCCAGCTTCTTTGCACACACCTTGAAGGATGGCTGGGTTGGTATCGTGATATGCCTTATCATTGGTTGTTACCTATTGCAAGAGCACATCCGAGCATCTGGTGGATTCAGAAATTCCTTCACTCAAGCCCATGGAATATCAAACACGGTTGGCATTATCCTTCTGTTAGTCTATCCTGTATGGGCACTTATCGTCCACTTCCTCTAGGCACAAGATTATCTATCTAGCCATAATTTTATTTTCATACATTGTTTTCTCAGTTTAAAGTTGGATGGATTTTCAATATTTTCCCTTAAAATTAATTTCCAATTTATTGCTTTTATGGCTTGTCAAGGCGCATTATATTTTTCATGTATTTCTTCTAGCATTATTTTTTTATCCTATAGACCATTATGCTCACCGCAATTAGGATTTTTGAATTTTCTTCTCGTAACATTTGTTGTCCCGAATTCTGTTAGATACAGTCATTTTTGTATATTCTTTGTGCATTTTACCGATATTTTTAGTCAAAAAAGTTATTTTATATTTTCAAAAAGTGATGTAGTCGATCACATTAATGGAGTATGTAAAAAGTATGTAAAAGTGAGTGTAAATAAAATTTTTGTAAATAGAAATGGATTTTCATTCTTATTTTTCTTTCCACAATCAATACGTCTGAATCAATTTGGGCCTCTACTTTATTTTGGGCCGAATACGGCCCTGCCAGTTTAAACCTCAAGAGGTTTACGTGTCAGTTCGAAACTTATAGTGACGGTAAAACTTATAGTGACGGTATATAGACGGTGAAATGGTTTTTGTCATGTTTAAACCAGGATGTTATCCAGTTATTTGATGGGATTGAATAATCCAATCTATTAAATGCATGGAAAATAGTTTACTTACAATTTTCAAACTTTTTTTTATAATTCTATATTAAATGAAAGATTGTTTTATAAAATTAAAATTCATTTTTAATAAAAATGTCATTCTTGCATTAATCTATGGTAAAAGATCATTCATATTCTCACGGCCGTATATAGAACACATATAGTAAAGTGTCTACAAGACGTAATTTGATTTGAAAGATAAATTTTAAAATTTAAATTTTACAAATTAAAATTTATTATTTAAATAATATAAATGAGGTATAGAAATGACGTGGATGGTATATTTTATACACTCCGACTTGAAAATAGAGTAAATCTATATCATGAGATTCACATCATCTATATTTTTAGAAATAAATCATTCAATTTTCAATTCAATTTCATTGTTAATGAAATTGCCTAGAGCCTGTTCTCCGTCGTAGTCAGCCGAGACTGAGAATATCTTTATCCCAAACGAGAAATGTCCAGGTGGCAAACTAAAAACACAAGGGCATTAGCTTCAACCAACCAATAAGAGAGAGCCTTATCCTATCCCATTATCTTACTTGCAGCAAGGCCACCAAATAATTCCTGTTGTCCCATTCGCCACTCTCCCACCACCACACAAAAACCTTCTCTTTTGGTTTTGTCTCTCAGAATATAGATAAAAACTACTTTCCGAGGGTGAGTGAGAATTGAAGTGATCAGCTTTGAACACAACAATGGCAGCCTCCCTGCAAGCAGCGGCTACACTCATGCAACCCGCCAAGGTGGGTCTGTCTTCTAGGAGCAGTCTACAGCTGAGGTCCTCACAGAGCGTTTCCAAGTCCTTTGGCGTCGAACCAGTTGCAGCCAGGCTCACCTGCTCTCTGCAAGCTGATTTCAAGGACTTGGCTCACAAATGTGTCGACGCTACCAAGATTGCCGGCTTTGCTCTTGCTACTTCTGCTCTCGTTGTCTCGGTATGCCTGTTTTCTTTTTGTTTACTCTTTGTTATACTGATTTTCATATAATTGTGACACCAAATTTGAGAATGATAAATATGGCTAATTCGAATTACGTAGAAGTTTTACAAGTTCGAATCTTTACTTGTCTTAGAGCTCATATCAAATTGTTGGATTGTACCTTTGCATTGCTTAGGAGGGTACCGGCTAGAATCTCTTAAAATAATTTCACATTTCAACATCATCGAAAGCTTAAGATGGTTGCTCTAGAAAATTATAGGGAGAGAATTAACTCTTTAGAACTTCCCTACCCATGTAGACACAACATAGACACAATATTCTTCGAAGAATATTTGCCGATGGATCTTTCTTGGAAGTTTGCATGTCATAAAGGACTAGGAAATTAAGGATCATATTGCATGTTAAAGATCCGCTGATTGTCATTTACTGTCAATTTTTAATTGGCATTATTTCAGATCGTCTTTTGTTTTTCCTTCCTGAAAGAAGGAGATGATTAAAATTAAGTTGAAACCAATGACAAATCTTATGTTCCTCTATTTTGAAAGGGAAAAAAAATAAAAATAAAAATAAAACAAGGTATCAACTCGTGCTGTTAATTTACAATTCAAAGGAGAAAAGGCATGAAATAAATGGGCATATGTTAATACTTCAGGGAGCAAGTGCTGAAGGAGTTCCAAAGAGACTAACCTACGACGAAATTCAAAGCAAGACATACATGGAGGTAAAGGGAACTGGGACAGCCAACCAATGCCCAACCATTGATGGCGGAGTCGAGACATTTGCATTCAAGGCTGGCAAGTACAATGCCAAGAAGTTGTGCCTGGAACCAACTTCATTCACTGTCAAAGCCGAGAGCGTGAACAAGAATTCCCCTCCTGAGTTCCAAAACACCAAGCTCATGACCCGCTTAACCTACACCCTCGACGAAATCGAGGGACCTTTCGAAGTGTCCCCCGACGGCAGCATCAAGTTCGAGGAAAAAGATGGCATTGACTACGCAGCAGTGACTGTTCAGCTGCCTGGAGGCGAGAGGGTGCCATTCCTTTTCACCATCAAACAGTTGGTGGCATCAGGGAAACCAGATAGCTTTAGCGGAGAGTATTTGGTGCCATCTTACCGAGGCTCCTCGTTCTTGGACCCAAAGGGCAGGGGTGGCTCAACTGGCTATGACAATGCAGTTGCATTGCCTGCTGGAGGTAGAGGAGACGAGGAAGAACTTGTGAAGGAGAACATCAAGAATACATCTTCATCAAAAGGGAAAATCACCCTGAGTGTCACCAAGAGCAAGCCTGAGACTGGGGAGGTGATTGGAGTGTTCGAGAGCGTCCAGCCTTCAGACACTGATTTGGGAGCAAAGACTCCAAAGGATGTGAAGATCCAGGGAATCTGGTATGCTCAACTTGATTGATCATAGGCCTTTTTTATTTTCCTGTTTTATTTTCTCTCTTTTTTCTTTTGAAAAACATGATCGTTTTCACTGCCTATTCAGATTTTGTTGTTGTAAGTTGAAGGTATTGCTAAACTGAATTCCTTGTTGTGACAAAAATGGAGAAGCAGCACTGAGATTACGATTCACTTTGTATATTATATACGATGGCTTGTGATAGTGATGTTTTGAGTCTTCAAAACTCCATTCGAAATTAGTCGTAGGCCCCTGATCTTAAGGCTGCTGCGATCCTAATTAATGCATATCAGGTAGTAAAAAGCTAGCAAATATGATCTGAAATCTTGGTCTTCTGCTCCAACCGCTGGGAAAAATACTTTCCCTTGAGTTTTTACTCGAATTTGAAACTTTCATGCGTCTATTATTTCTTCTAGTTCGTGACCAGAACAGAAGGAATACACCACGATTTGAAATCAGAAGAGAAATTTCAAAAAATGACGAATATATCACTATCAATAATCGAGCTGAAGCTGACGTATTATATCTTGCGAAAACTTATATAACTTGGGAGTTGTTCGAATAGTGAGATGAGTCGAGACGATTTTATATGAAAATTAAAAGTTGAATAAAATATTATTAAAATATTATTTTTTAATATTATTATTGTTTTGAAATTTAAAAATTTTGAATTGTTTATTATATTTTTGTTAGAATTTAAAAAAATTATAATGATGAGATGAGATGAATCGAGTGTTTCAATCCAAACGAGTCCTTAATATGTATTATACACCAGGCATCATCACTAGTGAATTGTGTCGGTGGACATATACAAATGATAATTTAAAAAGGAGTAATGCTATATACAGTCATAGAGTATGCAAGTGCTGTGTAGTTACTTTTAAAACAGTACGGTCTATTATTAAAAAATTATTATTACTTTCATATGAGTCTCGTATTTATTTATTTTTTTAAAAGTGATTGCGGCACTTACGGCTGCAACTATTATTTCTATTTAAAAAGAGAGAAGAATTACCCGAAAAGGCAAAAATATTACTTTCCAAGAGGATTATCATGATGGAATTAAGGCGACGGCAGTAGCTGTTATAGGTCCACAATTAAACGAACCCTTTTAACTCGTTGTTGGCGTTCTCAAGGCGATATGTAGCAGCACTTGCACTGTCATGAAAACCCTTTCAATTGCTGACGGAAAAAATACCCATCAAACAAATAGTGTTATTATATATAAACTATATATAATTAGAAAAGGGATAAATACATACATACATATATATATATTTATTTATTTAGTGTGTCAACAAACGGACTTGCAATTTTTGTTGTTGAAACAATATCATTATATATAATATATATATATATATATTAGTTTGAAAGCTCTTAAATGAAAGTCCGAATAAAACATATGAAATTATTGCTAAAAAAAAAAACGTATGAAATTAAAGAAAAAAATTTATTGGGTAATAATGATACAAGGCATGATCAACTGTGAAAGTCAACATTTTTCTTTCATTTCGGGTAACAAAACTTGAGTTCTGCTTGAAGTATAACGAAGATATATCTACTTATATATATATATATATATATTCACATATATATACACCCAAATACACATGAATCATGCATTAATTCCTTGCTAATTAATTTATATATATATCCATTTAATTTGGTGAAATATTTTCATCATTAATTGTTATGATTCTTTCAAAGCTCAAGAAAATAAAAACGTACAAATTAAGGAATTAGATAAAGAATTTAATGTCTCGAACGATTAGATTAATTATGCCATTAATGAAAATAAACTAGTCTTTAAGAGTGAATTTCAAAATAATTTTGCTTTATTTTTCTAAAATTACTTTTGTTATTGTTGTAAATAATATAGAAATGGACGCAAGCAGTAGTACGTGAAAGTCTTCTCTTTTGCAGAGACATGGCCCAAGGTTGTGGTGACTGCAATGGTACTGGAGGTGGCAACAAAATACCTGAGGAGGTACTACAACCACACCCAGTGAAGGAACAGCTACCCGGCATTCAGTTTTGCGTTAACAGTCCTCCCCCATGGCCGGAAGCTGTTGTGTTGGGTTTCCAGCATTATATTTTGACTCTGGGCATTACCACTTTGATTCCCAGCATGATCGTTCCTCAAATGGGTGGTGGTGATACTGAGAAGGCAAGGGTGATTCAAACCTTGCTTTTCGTTTCAGGATTGAGCACTCTCTTGCAGTCTTTGTTTGGGACCCGGCTCCCATCTGTGGTTGTGGGTTCGTACTCATATATTATACCCACAACTTCAATTGTACTAGCCCGGAGATATAATGTATACACAGATCCTCATGAGAGGTTCATAGAGACTATGAGAGGAATACAAGGTGCTCTGATTATTACTGCATGTTTCCAGATGGTTATGGGATTTTTAGGCATTTGGAGGAATGCAGTAAGGTTCCTTAGCCCCCTTTCTGTTGTTCCATACATAACTTTTACGGGGTTTGGGCTTTATCATCTCGGTTTCCCTTTGCTGGCAACATGTGTTGAAGTTGGGCTTCCGGGGTTGATTGTTATGGTTTTCATCTCACAGTATCTTCCCCAGTTGCTGAAACGGCCAGAGAGGCCAATATGGGATCGATTCGCAGTGCTCTTCTCAGTAGGAATTGCCTGGTTATATGCACAATTTCTTACTTCAAGTGGTGTGTATAGGAGCAAACCTGCCAAGACTCAGATTAGTTGCCGCACAGATCGTGCTGGACTCTTGACTGCAGCTCCTTGGCTATATATACCTTATCCCTTTCAATGGGGAAGCCCCACATTTCACGCCAGAGAAGCTTTTGCAATGATGGCTGCTTCTTTTGTTTCGCTTTTTGAGTCTACTGGTACATTTTTTGCAACAGCAAGATATGGCAGCGCCACACCTGTGCCACCTTCTGTTACTAGCCGCGGTGTTGGCTGGCTGGGAATAGGAGTTTTGCTCAATGGCGTGTTTGGTTCTGTAACTGGCGCTTCGGCATCAGTGGAAAATGCAGGTCTATTGGCATCAACGAGAGTTGGAAGTCGAAGAGTGATTCAAATATCTGCAGTGTTTATGATTTTCTTCTCTGTATTTGGAAAACTTGGAGCATTTTTTGCTTCTATACCCCTACCAATCATGGCAGCTTTGTACTGTGTGTTCTTCGGCTACGTTTCTTCTGCAGGTCTTGGTTTTCTCCAATTCTGTAACCTGAACAGTTTCAGAACAAAATTTATTCTGGGCTTTTCTTTCTTCATGGGCATTTCAGTACCACAATACTTCAGAGAGTATTATCGTATAGATCCAAGTTCTGGACACATTCGCACACACTCTGGATGGTTTGATGATATAGTGACTGTCATCTTCATGTCTCACACAACGGTGGCTGCACTGGTTGCTTTGATTTTGGATTGCTCACTCTCTCGCGAAACTGACGCCACTAGAGCAGACACTGACTTCCATTGGTGGGAGAAGTTCAGCTTATATGCTTCGGACATTAGAAATGATGAATTCTATGGACTCCCATGCCTGCTGAATAAGCTTTTCCCAGCTGTTTGAACCTACATGAGAAAAATATGATCTGCAACTATTACTGCTAGAGTTATTGTTTTCCATTCACATGATTGCAAGAGGGAAACGAAAATGCAATGCTTTACCATTGTGTGGTTAATATACGATGTTAAAGATTTGATGTGTTTTGCTACAACTTCTAATTTCATAGTCATGGGCATGTTAGTCGAGGCCTTCAAAGTTATCGTTCAAAATTACCGTTCGAGTATTTAATTTTTTTTTAGTTAATAATTAAGAAAGTCACTATTAGGTTATGTATTTTTTATTTTGTTAATGATTAAAAATGTTAAAACAATATTGAAAAGAAAATGAAAGAAAAAAAACTTGAAATGCAATAACTAGCCGCACTCAATTATAAAAAAGGAGTCTCATTAAAAACTAAATAATTTTTTTACACTTTCTTATAATGGAATTAGGGATACATTATCTTACAAAAACATTGTGGGGATTTATCTATTTGAACTTGTAGAATTCATTTTTTTAATGAACATTAATTTATATCTAATAAATAAATAACCAAATAAATAAAAATATATATTAATAATCAAAGTTAAGTAAATATAAATAATTATATAGCGTGATGATCATGAAATTCTCGCGAGTCGCCAGTGGAAATCAAAACCCACTGAGGAGATGATGATGCCAAGAAGCATAGCCATTACATTCTCACTCGCATTCCTCTCTTTTCTCCCCCCTTCACCTGACCGATTACCATAAAATATCTGTATTTCCATTTTCATCTGCTCCGTTTTCAATTTTTTTTTTTTTACTTTTTCCTTTTCATTCACACCAGGATACGTCCAAGGAATGGCTAAGGCCNTACTTTTTCCTTGTCATTCACACCAGGATACGTCCAAGGAATGGCTAAGGCCGCCAAGAGTTGGGATTGACTATGAGGAGGCCTTGCATGCGAGTAACCATAGCATGGACGAGCTGCCAGGGGCTTTGGGAACCAGCCCCATCTTAGCTCTGCGGTTGGGTCAGACTGTCTTCTCCTCTGCCTCCCTTCTCTTCATGTGCTTGGACGTTGATTTTTACAGCTATACTTCCTTCTGGTAAGCTCAATTTCCTTTACCTCGAACTTTAGAATTGTGTTTTGATCGAGCCATTTTGTGGGTTTTGGCTTATTCTTCAATACCCATCTCTTTTTGCTCAAATTATTATTCAATTTATTGGGTGTTACCGTGTGGGGTGGTATGAACATGGGGAAAGGAAAACTGCGATGATAATAAAGTCAATGAGGTATTTTTATTAGAGAGTTTGATTGCTGAAAAGCATAGGAATTCAATATGAATTTTGGATTCTCTTGGTTGGAGGAATGGGAGATGTTCTTAGGCTGCGAATGCAATTGGTGGAAAATACATGAACATAAAAGACTCCTAGGATTTTATAGGAGGTCAAGATAGGAAGTATAGGGTATTGGCTTATAGGCTACTTCTTTTGGTTGAATATCTAATTGATGCAGCCCATTTCGAGTGGGTTTAAGCAGCTGGAGTATAAGTCAAGAGAAAGAGCAGTGAGTTAAAAAAATCTCCAGGGTCTGCCCTGGTAGTACGTGCTCATGTTGTATGCTAGATTGTGTGCTCAATGTGCTTGTTCAATTTCAATTTTGTCGTCTCCTAATGTCAATGAAAATCAACAGTTGTGACTAAGCTGCACAGTTAAATCCATTGACTGAGCTCCAATGAGTGAAGGGATGGAAAAATAGTAGTTTCTAGAGCATTTCCTTCATAATAATATGTGTTTTCCATTTGAAAGTGTTGGTATGGAGAGAGATTTCAAGGGGTCATTATTTTTGTGCATGTATTGGAGCATCGTGGAAAATTGGCTTCAATATGAAAAATGCTAAAAGGGGTGCATTTAATCAAATTGTTAGTAGTACACTGCTTTTCAGTAAATTGATGTAGGGACGTGACATTTTATATGTAAGTAGGCATGTGATTTTAATTTTGAGCTTTAAATCTCTTGGGCATGTAAGAGCTGTTTGATTAAAAAGTGTCTTGTTTATCAATTTAACTCCAGGCAAAGCAAAATAAAAATACTGCTAGAATGGTAAGGATATATTTTACGACGTAAAATGTCATATTAAATCCCATTCCTTTAATAAAGCAAATGAAGTGTCAGCATTAAAACCAGGCTGCATTAAAGATTGGTCTTTATTGCAGATGGAAGTGATGTTGATCAAGGAGGAACGTGAAATGTTGCTTGGGATGTAGTTCAAATCTATGATGAGTAATTGTTTAATTATTGTGTTCTCTCTTACTGACCAAAAAAAAAATTCTTTTGTTCGTCTTGGTGGTCCGTATGCTTGAAGATTCATTGTGGTGTTGTTTCTGGATGCAACTATGTTGAAAACTGCAATTGTATATGTCCTGTGTACTTGGGCTATGCCTATTTCTAATCATAAAACTTGCTTACTGATAAAAAAAAGTGCAAATTTCCCATGGTGGGTGGTATAGAGTCTGAATTGGTTTTGAGGTGGTACATATTCATTGATCTTCCTTCTAATATGTCTTTCTAGATGGAATTGGTTCTGTCCCTGATATCCTCTGGAAATAGCATGACAATGAATTTCATACACGTCTGTTTGAATGTTGGAATTAAGAACTAGGTAACTTGGCACATATGATTTCTGATGACTGCTTAATGCTTCATGCCTTGGGAGGGTTTAGGCTTGGGTTTGTATGCCTGTTTTGACCGGGTAGATGTTGTCAACAGTTTCTTGTACACTCATTTCCAGTTTCCTCAACTTTGAGTAAAACATTTTAAATCACTGGTTGCATCATCATGGTACACCAATCTTATCATTTGAAACAGTTGAGAAACAAATCTGTCTACCATCAGATTTTTATGTATACTAGTGATGCCACTCCTTGTGATAATGGAAGTTTGGCCCATTTATTTCATCTATTAACTATGCTAGGCTTGGTGACTCAAAACAATGGGCAGAAACTGGTTTTCCCAGGAAATTACCTTCTCTAGATTAGATTCAGGGAAAAGTACAGTTTAACTCCAAATTACGAAAATTGGTACATTGCATCCTCAAACTATCAAAAAATCGCAATGCATATTATCTTATAAGATTTGACTCATTTCACCAATTTTCCATCCATCTTAATGGTCAAAATTGGACAAATGTGCTATTTGTCAGTTTTTGGTAATTGGACAGTGCAATGTGTCATTTTTTGTAGCTTGGCTGCAAAATGTAAAACAAACTGGTAGTTGTAGGGTACAGAGTGTATTTTTTCCCAAATATATGAGAATTTCTTTGTCGATGACATTCTAGTTTTCTGTGTTGGTGTACCAAATCCGTTGCATTTCTTATCCATGAACTGTGAGTATTGTTTAGTGCCATTTCTACTAGATCAATGAAATGTTATGACATATATTGTGGCACTGTTGCTTTGAATTTTCTAGCTGATTTCTTAACAATGTATATTCCTCATGTTGATTTTACAGCTATTTGGTGACAGTCATGGGTTTGGCAATTCCCTGGAGCCTGACGCTGCTGGTAGTGGATGCATATTCTGTCTTCGTTAGATGTTTACCTCGTCAACCAAGAATAATATTGGTCATCATTCTAGGAGATTTGGTACCTGCAGTTTGAATTATTTAAGAACTCCATGATATCATCCTTGTAACTGCTTAAGAGGGATATAACGTTTTGTTCTATCTCAGGTTTTGTCGTTTCTCTTGCTAGCTGCAGCGTCTTCGACAGCTAGTGTCACAGATCTCCTGCATGATGCCGGAAGATCCTACCGCCCTGCATACTTGTGTAGTAGATATCAGTTGTCTGCCGCAATGGCATTCTTGTGTTGGTCCCTTTCATTTGCTTCATCTCTCTTCAATCTTTGGCTTCTTCCTTCTTTATGAAATTCTGAGCTGCAGTTGAAATTTGTACAAATGAAATGAGCAAATATTTTATAATTGAATTATTTTCAATTGAGATATACTGCCAAATAAACTAAGGTGTTCCCGAACCCATTCCTTTTTCTGTTTTCTGTTTTTGTTTTCTTTTTCGTTTTTTCCCCGCTGGTATTGTTATTTAATATAATGGGAGATATATAGATGTGTTTTCTATTAAATATTTTAATATTAACATAATTAGATCTTTGATTTTCTATGATCCACAATAATAAAACAACAGTAGCTAAAAGACGTACCTTTCTTCATCTGTCTGATGAAGAAATTAATCTAACTATGAAAGAAGGATCGCCCTAGCAACAGTCTCACAAGTGTCTCCCGATGGCTAGAGACACTCTGATGTTGTAGGTGAGAATCCTTTAACTCCTTAGCATTATTTATAGACTTCTGGCCATCAAGAAATCTAAGACTTTGTGTTTGACTGTGATTAGAGATAGATGGTTAATCTTATCTCTTACGAGTTTTCTTATCCCATTATAACTTATCTATTAGCTTATAAGTTTTGAGCTATTACAAACTCTATCAAGATGGGTGTGTGGGACATAGAGTTTAAATAAACTCTTATATTCTCCCACTTGGCCTATACGTCCATAAAATAATATTTTTTGTTCATGGGTTTATCATAGGAGATTAACCATACTGCGCAAATTTATTTCTTGAAACGTTCATAGCTCAAAATATATTTCATGAGTTTTGTAATATCAATATCAAACTAGTTACCAATGCGAGTCATGGCAGTCATTTGTTATATGATCAACAAATTTCCTTTCATGTACCACAACACCGGTTACTTAATTTAACTCGATCTTTAATTGAGACAATTAAAGCTAATACTGTAATACCTTGGGTTCTAATTCATGTCTATCGTAAACATTATCTTGTTATCATTCATCCACACCATTCAATGTACATATAAAGTAGAAAGACAAGAAAACAGAAACAACCAAATAGATATCTTTTAATTTCCAGTAACAAAATACTCAACATATTAATGATCTCTTTAACATGTTCACATGATGGGTATAAGCATATGACCCATCTTTTCAATATGTCCCTTAAAGTATAATCATTAACATACTATTGTTATAAACATATTTGTTTTTGTACTTTCTTTTTAACATATATGTATTTAAATTTTCATTAAATATTTATCATTTGGAGAAAAGTATTCTGAAGAATTCTGACAATACTTTCTTAGCGGCTTGGCTATAAGTCAACAGTTCCAAGTCTTATTATAAATTTTTTCAGTCAGATACCATACATTGTAGCCTCAAAGCATACCACAAACTTAGTCACTATTGCACATGAAGTAGTAAGATTTGTCTCATACTTTTTCATAAAATAACTCTACTAGATAGTAGAATACATAATCATAATTGTATTTTTCATCATTAGAGTAATCCTACAAAATAAGGTATGAGTATCCAGTTACCTTTAAAATATCAGTTCTTCTTAAAGCAACAATATAGTTTTTAATTTCTTGCAAATAACCTTGTACAATTTTCACAATTTTTGGGTCAAACATCCTTGAGCTATTTTGGCAACAACCAAGAATGCCAACTGAAAAATTGACATTCAACCTTATACATGTTTGTGCATTCATCATATTTATTATAATAGTCATATACATAATTTTCTAAATAACCTAATCAATTCGAGAATAATGTAAAATGCTGAGTATATCACATTTTATTTTTAAAGCATTCATTGAACAATAATTCTTCATGTAAAATATTTCAAAACTCTATGCAACTATATCGAGACAATTTTAACAGTCATCGTCTTGGTATTAAAATTCAATCCCAATTACAAATGATGTCTCATTCATAATTTCATTTTTAAAGTTCCTTAGAGACATAACTTTAATACCATACTACAAACCATAATTCATACTTGTCAAAAGTCATATACATGCATGACCATAAATACAAATATACTCCTCCTAATTTACGAGTATTTACATTAACAGTGTTTTTCTTAATTCCAAAACAGTATTGGTATTATCAAATTTCATATACCAAATTTTCAAAAAATCTATTACCTCTTCTAAGTAATTATTTTATTCATTTCTTGTAGACTTCAAACTTTCACTTTACAATTATTTTCACATATCTTTGATGTAACTCTAGATCATAATGAGCTACTAGTGCCATAGTGATTCTTAATGAGTTCTTTCAGGTTTATTAGAAATCTCTTTCTAATCAATGTTTATTTCTGAGTAAAATCTTTGATTACAAGTCTGACTCTATATAGTTGAACATTGCCTTTAAAGTCTCTCACCTACAACATCAGAGTGCCTCTAGCGATCGAGAAATACTTGTGAGGCTAAATTACTAGGGTGATCCTTCTCTCATAGTTAGATTAATTTCTTCATCAGACAGATGGAGAAAGGTACGTCTTTTAGCTACTATTATTTTATTATTGTGGATCATAGAAAATCAAAGATCCAATTATTAATGTTCATGTTAAAATATTTAACATATGGTATCAGAGCTTTAGGTTATAGATTTTCTATGATCCACAATAATAAAACAACACTAGCTAAAAGACGTACATTTCTTCATCTGTCTGATGAAAAAATTAATCTGACTATGAGAGAAGGATTACCCTAACAATTTAGCCTCATAAGTATATTCCGATGGTTAGAGGCATTTTGATGTTGTAAGTGAGAATCCTTTAACCCTCATCATTATTTATAAACTTCTGAGTCTCTGACCATCAAGAAATTTAAGACTTTGTTTGACTATAATTAAAGATATAAAGTTAATCTTATTTCTTAAGAGTTTTCTTATCCTATTATAACTCATCTATTAACTGATAAGTTTGAGATATTACAAACTCTATCAAGAAGGGTGTGTGGGACACAAAGTTTAAATAAAACTCTTACATTTTCTTTTTCTTCTTGTCTTTTTTTTTTTTCTTTTTGAATTCAGTAAGACTTGAACCTTAAAAAAGTTAATTTACATCCGAAAAGGATTGTTACTAACTTACTATCACCGCCAAGGTGTGGTGCCCTTAGGAAAGCAACCATATGGTCCAATTACGTTGGTCGGAGGAGTATGTTAGGGACTACGGTCTAGTCTCTAAACACTATCTTCTTCTCTTCTTGATTCTCGTTGTGATGACCGAAGTGGCTAGCCTTCTTGTGGCCTTGAACAAAACATGGCAATGATAGGTCCCTAGGTTAAGGGAGGTTTGGTGTTTAGTGATGTAATAGTGTATGATGGTGATGAAAATGGTGATCTAAGTGATGACTCAAGCACTTGAGTAGTGAGGCATGCTAGAGTGGAGACTCTTGGAGTCGGCGTCACTTGTGATGAGATTAGAGTTTGGATGATGAGTGAGGTTAAGGATGAAAGAAGGATTCTTAAATGATTGGAGGTAATTTAGGAGTTGATGGATTCGGTTATGGTCAAAGGATATTTATTGATTGGATGAATGAGAGAATATAGGGGAGTTCCTAGAATTTAAGATCTCAATAATATGGCTAGTATGACCGGTTGGCAAAATATGGGAATAATCAGGTATGGAAGGAAATAATAATTCTTAAAATTTAAGAATTCTAATTTGGTAAGTAGGGTTTTTGGCTATAGTCAAAGGAATTGGAAGAATGATGTTTTAGGGTTGTAGTCGAATATGGTAAGTGTGGAATGCACTATGGTGGCCGTATGATATGTTTGGGGAAATGGAATGGATGCAAAAAAATATAGATGAACAAGATGAAAAATATATGAACACTCAAGAACTTTGAATGAACACAATGATAAATAAATCAACTTCGATTCATGAATTGCACAAAGTTTAAAGGAAACCTCATAGATTAAATAAAATGAATCACACATATTCACAAATTTTAAGGTGATGATTCTCTCATTGGGATTCACAAATTTCACCCAAGTAGCCCAAGTGCATAAGCACCGAAAATATGATCTAAAAACAATATAGTTGTCCTCTAGGGAAATTGTCAAAAAATGTAAACTAAATGACTATTGATCCTATTTATAAAGATTACAAAGTGGAAACTCTTAATAGATCCCTTGAAATATAATTAAATAAATATAAATAAAGATAATAAAATATCATGGTCTTGCATGGCCAATCTGGCCCATGACATGCAATGGCTTATGGATGGTCTAGTGTGCAGCATGGCCCACGATTGGGCAGGTCTAGCTCATGTCTGATGGTGGGCACGACGTGGCGTCTTGCTGATGAGCATGTCATGGTACCATGCGTTGGCCTGCTGGTGGGTAGGGCGTGGAGCCGTGCGTGGCCTGCTAATAGGGCATGGCATGGTGCCATACGATGGCTTGCTGGTGGGCATGGCGTGGTGCCATGCGTTGGCTCGGCATGGCCCAGGCTGGTGGCTTGCGTGTTGATGCTGCAAGGCTTGGGCTGTGCCATGTGCTGAATGGCATGCCTAGTGGGCATGCCACTGACCTCGCTTGCAAGGCACGTGTTGGAGTCATGCACTGGATAACATGCCTATTGAGGCATGCCACTAACCTCGCTGGCATGCGGCTGTGGGCACTAAGGGCTGTCAAGGGCATGTCATGGCTGGACCATGGCATGCTTGCTAGGCTGTCTTGGGCATGCCAGTGAGGTTGTCCTAGCATGTTAGCGGCATTGTGATGGAGATCCAAGAAAGGCCATTCATAATGCCATTAGGAGGCTCAGGCGTGCCAAGGCTAGAATGGTGACATTGGGGTGCATGCAAGGCTCGGGTGATGAGTCCTTAGGCGCCCAAGACAAGGTTAATTAGAGAAGGATAAAGTTGTTAGCCAATTCTTTAATTTTAGGGTTGGTTGGCAAATTCCTTGAATTTAGGGGAGGAGGCAAACCCCTTATTTTAGGGAATTGGACGGTTGCTAGAGGTTCTCTTTCAAATTAGGGAGATTATCTATTTATTTTTTACCTCGCCTACAAGGCACGGACTGGAGCTGTGCGCTGGATGGCATGCCTGTTGAGGTATGCTGCTGTGGGTGTTGAGGGCTGTCAAGAGCATGCCATGGCTAGGCCTGTTGGGCTGTCTTGGGCGTGTCAATGAGGCTGTCCTAGCATGTCAACGACAGTGTCAAGGGCTTACCTTGGCATATCAGGGGGCTGTCTTAGCATGTCAATGACAGTGTCAAGGGGTTGTCTTGGTATGTCAAGGGCAGAGTCGAGGCGTGGCCCGGGGCCACTTTCCTAAGGTTTTTGACATTCCTTCTCCCTTCAAGCACATCCTTACCCTCAAGGATCAAATGTGGATATCTCGGTACTATATCATCATAATCCTCCCAAGAGGCTTCCTCTCTTGGCACCCTTTGCCATTAAATTATCACTTGCCATACCTTTATCCTACTTCTCCCTTGTGTCACCATCCTATATTCAAGCACCACTCTAGATTGCAAAAGCATCCTACCCTCATCATCAAAGCTCGGAAGGTCTTCAACTATGATGCTTGGATCTTCAATCATTTTATTCAACACGGATACATGAAAGACCGGGTGTAATCTTGATGATGGAGGAAGGTCCAATCTATATGCAACGTTCCCTAATCTCTCCAATACTTTGAAAGGTCTATAATACCTCTTTAAAAGCTTCAAACTAAGCTTTTGCCTCAATGTCTTTTACCCATATGGTTGTAATTTCAAATACACATAGTCCCCTACCTCAAAAACAACCACACGTCTTCCCTCATCATAGTACGTTGTTGTTTCTAAAATTAAGAGAGATTTACTTTTAGAGCTAGGGCCGGGCTAGCTATAAGCATGGCGGGAGCTGAAGTTCCAAAGTGGCTAATATTTATATTAGACGCCAACTTCCATGATCCATGTAAAGAACACAAAGACAAAGATAATACCCATTCCTGCTTAGATTGTAATGGCAAAGTGCTTTGTAATACTTGTAAAACTTAAAGTAGCATGCATGCAGGTCACCAAGTTCTACAGGTGAATTAAATTCCTTTTTTTTTTAATTATCTCAAATGATATATATATATATATATGGGGCTTATTTCTTGACTATTTGGCCTTGTAATTACTAAATTCTATGTGGTTTTTGTGTTTTAGGTGTACAAAGCTTTGCATCGAGTTGTTCTTCGGATTGAAGACATTGGTTTATTATTTGACATCTCCTATATCCATCCTTGCATATTAATTCTTCCTCTATACTCTTTCTTCGTCTAAGAAAAAAAAGAAGCAAATCATGTAAGTCATGCTAACGCTGCTCACAAGTGCAAAATATGTGGCTATCAATTCCCGAAGTCACCCAGGTCTGTTTCGTTCAAGTTGAAAAGATCAAACTCTTTCAGATTTTGTTCACTTGTATGCAAAGTATGTCAGATCAACATTTTTCTAATTAATTTTCACTAATTTTTTTTAAAAAATATTTTAAATTGAAATTTCCAAGGAAGATTAATTGTGTTTTAAGCATCTCATCCACGTAAATAATTATTTATTGTAGGCCAAAAGTTTGCTGGATTTAAGCACGCTAGCAGATCATGGATTTTCAAGAACTGAGGTATTGATGATCTCGCAAGTAGTGACAAATAACGGAAGTATTCTCCAATTTTGCCTAGAAAGTAGAGAAGAGAATATCATAATACCGGTTGCTGAACCACCTAAATCTTTTTGCAAAAGAAGTAGAAAAGGGATACCGAAAAGGGCTCATTTCTTTCAGGGTCATAATAT
Organism: Pterocarya stenoptera; assembly: GCA_003123785.1. NCBI lineage: Eukaryota > Viridiplantae > Streptophyta > Magnoliopsida > Fagales > Juglandaceae > Pterocarya > Pterocarya stenoptera. Next base: position 52,679 of record QEOT01008921.1, on the reverse strand, counting down.
ATATCACATTATATATATTATTTTACGTACGTATTCGGGAAATATATAGTACTGTATGTATAAAAGAGTTTTTTTTTTTTTTGTTAATCGAATTGAACAAGTTTATCATTTTCGAAAAGGAATTGACCATCTAGAAAGTGTATTATTATACGTAGATAGAAGAACATCTATCTTCTATGAGTTGGGTGTTTTGCCTTTTGTATTATTAATTGACATAATTATTATTTCATGAATTATGTGTGATTTTAGAATAGATATATATATAATTTTTTTTTTTTTTTTGATAAACAAAGATTTCATTGAATCAAAACAGAACAAATGTCCTTACACAATATTACTTCTATCAAGCCAAACATCTTGTGATACAAAAGAAGGACACCTCTCTGACCATATTTTAATATCTTCTACCCCCTATGCATATCTTGCTAAGAGATGAGCAGCTGAGTTTCCCAATCTATTGACATAAGAAATTTGAATATCTCTAAAACCACTCATCAACCTTCTTATATCTCTGAGTAAGTAATCAAAATATGTTAAAAAAGAAGAGTCATCTTGTAAAGCAATTACCAAAACCAAACAATCAGTTTCTAGTAGCAAATTCGGTACCCCCCACTGAGCACACAACTGTAAACCTCTTAGCATAGCCATTGCTTCAATAAATTCTGAAGAGAGCACCTCCATTTCTACTTTGCTGCAGGCCACAATCACACTCTCATTTGCATCTGAGGATTACATCAATACCTGCTTTCTGTTGATCAAAGAAAGTGGCACCATCAACATTCAACTTCAAAAACCCCACTGGAGGATGAGCCCAACAAACCACCCTTTTAATATCTCTATAGCCCACATCCAAAGCTTGCACATGCTTGAACTTGTAATGCACAAACAGAGAATAGCAAATAACATATTTAACATCCAAGAATTTGATCTCAAACATAAACTAGTTCCTTCTATACCATAATCCTCAAGCAATGCAAAAAACTTTGATAACTCATCTAATGAGCCATTCTCCTTAACAAATTCAATCACTTCCCAAAATGATAAACCGGGTTGAATGTTATGCAAAAAAGGCAGAAATTAAAAGCATCAGAGCAGTAGAATAAAACATGAGCTACATCCTCACTAGCCTGATTACACAAAGCACAAATATCAGCCACCATAATTTTCTTTCTTCTCAAGTTAAAAGAAGTAGGAAGATTCTCAAGACATGCCTTCCATCCAAAGATTTTTATCTTCTTTGGAATCTTCAATTGCTAAAAACACTTCCAAAATGAATTAATGGATCTCTCCCTAGAACTTTCCCCCCCACCTTGACCATCTAGATGCAGAAACAACTTATAGGCACTTCTGACCGAGAAATGACCCCTCTTCTTTGGAAACCAAAACAAAGAATCTTCAGCATTTAAGGACAAATTGAGTTTAATAATTTGTGCCACAATTCTTGGATTGAAGATAGCTCTCAACACCTCAATATTCCACCAACCTGATACATCATCCAATAAATCACAAACTTTCATATTCAAATCCACACCTGGATCACAAGTTTGAAGTTCTTGTATAGCAACATTAGGGATCCAAGGATCATGGAACACCCTCACCCTTCTTCCATTACCCACCCTCTAGCAACACACACACACTCTTGAAATATTCAAAGGCCTTAACAAAACCTTGTCAAATAAAGGAAGAATTTACACCCACCTTAGCTTTCAGCAAAGGTGTTTTAGGAAAATATTTGACTTCTAAACTAATTGATTTCTTCTACTCATTGATTTCTAAACTAATTGAACAGATAGAACAAATATATATTTATTTTTATTTTATTCTTTCTAAACTAATTGATTTCTTCTACTCATCATCTATATATCATATATTTAATAAGAGAAAAAAAATTATATATAATGTGTGATATGAAGATAATAAATAAAATTTATTTAAATTAAAAAAGTTCATCCAGAGGGTGGCCCTCATTTGCAGCAACAAAGGGCCACCAAAATCATAGGGCCGGTCATGTCCACCCGTACATGGGTATTTTTTTTTTAATATTTATATAATATATTTTATTTCTTTATATATATAAAAAAAAGTAAGAATTGAGAAATGATTTATACAAATTCAAATAGACAAGTCTCGTGTAAGCCTTTATAAAAAAGTAGATCCCATGCATCTTGAAAAATTGTAAAAAAAGAAACTTTTTTTTTAGTATTGGACTAACTATTTTTATGAATGACTTGATGTACGAATTTATCTATTTAAAATTTACACCTAGCATTACTCTATCTACCCTCCAGTAATTAGGAATGGCTCTAAAAAGTGTATAGACCCAATTGAAGTCAACTATCATTATAAATCTCACTGCAGAAAAGAAAAAACAAATAAGCAAGACATGTGAATTAGTTATTGAAAATACCTCGACGTTATTCAAGAAATTAAACACATTTTGCAGAATTTTAAGATAGAGTAATGAACATTTCTCAATGAAATCCATTGAACCCAAATTAAAGAAAATATATAGAGCTACACTATAAATCCGCATAAAAATGGAGGTATTAATTCATACCGACTGTATTTGGCATAGGACTCTTAATTTCCACCTCCTAATCGAATTAGGATTCGAATAACTGATCAATCAGTATTTGTATCAAACTCAGCGAGAAGAACTTAGAATATAACTTGGACTAGAACCCAATCAGTCTTTATATATACGATATATTTCTGCGTTAAGCAAATTTCATTTGCAAAAAGATCGATTAAGTTAGGCAATATTTCTTTGAAGAGTAGATACACAACTCAGCATCAGATCAAAGAGAGCTTTTGATATTAGCGCAGGGGCCACTTTTGAGGGAGAAGCATCCATATCATATGCGATTATGGCAGCCCAAGTTCCACAGTGGTTATTATCTATTTTGGACGCCAACTTTCACAACCCATGCAAAGAACACAAAGATAAAGAATATACTCTATTCTGCTTGGATTGTGATGGCAAAGTGCTCTGTAAAAGTTGCAAAACTCAGTGCAGCATGCATGCAGATCACGTGGTTCAACAGGTAATTAAATTTAAGTTCCTTTTTAATTTTCTCATCAAATATATGGTTTTCTCGCCTCTTCGGCCTTTGTAATTAAATTCTTTATGGTTTTTGTAATCTTTTAGGTGTACAAAGCTTCGCATCGAGCTGTTCTTCGGATTGAAGACATTGATTTATTATTCGAAATCTCCGATATCCATCCTTACAGCATTAATTCTTACCCTATAGTCTTTCTTCGTCCAAGAAAAAAGAACCAAATGCAAGTCATGCGCGCTAACGCTGCTCACAAGTGCGAAGTATGTAGCTACGAATTCCAGAAGTCATACAAGTCTACTTGGTGCAAGAAAAGAAATTATTTCAGATTTTGTTCGCTCGCATGCAAAGTACGTACATAAGATCATCACTTTTTAATTATTTTTCACTGATTTTTTGTTACATATTTTTAAACTGAAATTTCCAAGGAAGATTCGCATGCTTTTGTAGTCTGATTTACGTAAATAATTATTTATTGCAGGCCAAAAGTATGATGCAGGATTTAACCAAGGTGGCAGATATTGGATGTGCAAGAACTCATGAGGTATTGATGATCTCGCAAATAGTGACAACTAATGGAAGTGTTCTCCAATTTTGCACAGAAAGTAGAGATCAAGAGAATATGATAGTACCTATAGTACCTGTTGCTGAACCTCCTAAATCTTTTCGCAAAAGAAGTAGGAAAGGGATACCGAAAAGGGCTCCTTTCTTTTAGGGTCATATATATCTTGATATATTATTGTGCGGGAATAGGAATATATAAGAGAATGTATAAAAAAAAATCGAATAAATGAGCTTATCTTTTTGGGAAAGGGAGACGTAGAAACTAGCTAGAAGATCTTTCTTTCTATGACTGTTGTGTTTTCTTTTTTGGATTATTATGTATGTGACATAATTATTCAATTGTGTGTGATATATCTTAGAACAGATAAATATATGATATTATAAAGCTTGCATTATCGGTTTGCAAGAAAATATTTTAATCTAATTAGCATGAATTAATAATGAACATCCGCCAATTATATATATGTTATAAATGTGTAACTCATTGCATCATGCACATATATACATTGTGAAATGCTTTCGAACAGCCCAATTGGTAATGGTGAAAAACAGTCCACCAATAACACAAGGCCAGTATTAGGGAGCCCGATTTGGGCTCCCGTTGGTCTTGCCCTATTGGGTATTTTAATTTATTTTAATTTTTTTTTACTTAGTGTTAAAGAAAATATTATTTAATAAAATTATGAATTTTTTTATTTTTTTAAAAATATTTTGAAGTGTTAAAAAAATAATGTGAAAAAAATAAATTTTAAAGAATTCTTGGTTTTTTTTTTCACATTATTTTTTTAACACTTTAAAATATTTTTTTTTAAAAAAAAATTCACAATATTATTAAACAATATTTTCTTAAACACTAAGTAAAGAAAAAATAAAAAAATAAAAAATAAAATACCCAATCCGGCAAAACCAACGGGAGCTGATTTGGCTTCCTATCATTTTTTATAACACAAAATTAAAATACGTCAGAAAGTGAGAAAAGTAAAACCCACAAATGAAAAGAGAAAAGTTCCCCCCACTTCAGAAATCCCTTAAACCTGTGCCTTCCTCATTGAAACCCCTTCCCCACTTCACAACATGTGAACAAAGGCAGAGAAAAGTTCGTCGCCGTTACCAATCCATTCCAAACAAAACTAAGCAAATATGGGAGAAGCGACACAGGGTGCTAAAGGATTTTCAAATTGTTCCACCATAACATTTATCCTGACAAAGTTCTTTGAGTCGAAATCTGACAAAAAAACAAAAAAAAAAAAAAACATTGCAAACTGAAAGTTCCTCATCCAAGAACACATCCATGGGAGCATCCAAAACTTTTCCAACCAAATTTGTCCTAAGCCACAAGAGTGCTGGCTGTGGTAGATTCATATTTCCACCCGTGGCAGCTTCTTTGTCTTCTTGTAGTAGCGAGCTAGGCGATGGATCTTGCTCTCAACCAAAATCAATATAAACTTGGAATCTTTGTCCTTCTTATTCCTCTCCAAATGCTTGCAGGTTGAGACTGGTTTCTTTGGCCTTCAGTATACGCAAAATCTTGCTTCCAGTAACACCATCTGAGAAATCCCATGAGAATCCCGAAGAATAACACCAATTTGAGATGGTGTCAGACCCTTCTTGGCAAATTTGCAGATGTTCTCCTCGACATCCTAATAAGAGATCAGAGTTTGGATTGGGATGGAGTGGAAGACGAAGAAAGTGATGGAGGCACGGGAGGGCTGTATGAGATGTTGATCGGATGTAAGCAAAATGCACAATATGTAAAATAGAAGGCCTACATGGAGGGCTGCTATCAAAGGGCTATTTATTGAAGAAGAACAGACGGACCGGTGTCAGGTTTTCTCATATACATTATACATCCCTACAAGCAAAGTGCCAAGAAGCCATCGAGGAACTTTCATGGTAATATAATCATGACAACAACAAACTTTTTATTGCATGTCGCCCTTTGCGTTCTGATCATCAAATTAAGATAGGTATAGCCAAAAACAATAAAATTAAGCCCGACATAGAAAATTTTGTAAAAGCTTGTGGAAATCTATATATAATGTTTTGTTTTTAAGATGGGATTCTCTTCATCAGGGTTTGCCTAATATTAATGCATGATTTCCTATATTACTCGGCATAACTGTGATTATATAATAATCATGCGTTTTTGCCGGTTGGTGGGGTTTCTTTTTTGCTTTGCCAGCTTCTTAATTCAGTTGATTTAGCGATAACCCATCAAATCCTTTAAGATTATCTATAAATTAATCACAAGCTGATCAAATTTATCCTTTACGAAAATTCCATGTACGGCTCATCTATAAGACCTGATCTCCTCGTTCCTTTTTTTAAGGTATTATCTGATAAAAATTAAAGGGGAGAGAGAGAGAGAGAGAGAGAGAGAGAAATATGATTAATTAATGACATGATGGGGGATCACCGAACTAAACAAACATTAAACAGATTTCTTATCCACTACCTAATAATTCTACACATGAGATGCATGCATGGAATTTGTAAAGAAGAAGAAGAAGAAGAAACCATATTTGGGATTGTGAATTATTGCAAGAAAATAAATTAATGGAGAAATTCTTTTCTAACAAAGAGGTGAGAATTCATTCAAATTAATGCCCAAATTAAAACCTACCTCGAAGCTAATTAATTATTAAGATTAGGGATGACAATATGTGACAAGGCCTGTGAACCCAACATGAATACAACATGAAATTAGTGAATTTGAATTTAATATTAACGAGTTCGATCGGGTCAAAACAGGTAGATCTGTTAAGACAATATTTATTAACGGGTTAATAACGAATCAACCCGCTTAACACAAAATCAACATGTTTTGACCGGTTTAGATTTTATTTCAGAATTAAAATTTTATTATTGTTAAATTGTAAAATTAGTATTTCTCAGTTTGTTTATGTTTTTATTGTTAGAATTGTGATTTTAGATCTATGCACATATTTATTATTATATAGTTTGTAATATTTGTTTTATTATATATTAAAATTTGAAAAACAATATATATATTTTTAAGATATTGTGGCTACTAATAAATATAGATTTTAACTTTTATGTGAAATTGTGTTAATCAGGTCAAATGAGATATGCATGCTAGTTCTCCCATTTACATGAAACGGGGTTTAAATTGGTTGTGCTGTGTTAGTTTGTTTCTAATTAATTATTAAACATATCAAAATGAATAACACGACACGACACGACCTGTTATCTAAATGGGTTGGATTAGTGTTTGAAATTTTGACACGTTTAGCTTAATAGATCATTAGGTTCTAGTCTACCTATATAGTTGAATATTCATAACTTGATACGACAAGAACACGATCTAAAAACATGATTTGTCACCCCTAATTAAGATTGCCTTTTTGTCAACAATATGACCCCTTGAATATTCTACGTGCACCAATATTAATTTAGGATTGTTGGCTAAAGAAGAAGCTTCAAGGAAGGGCTTGGGGTGGGTCCTTTCCGACTTATTAATAATTTCGTATGCAAACTAATAAATATAAATATATATTTATATATATAATATAAACGTTAATGTTTAGTTAGGCAGACCTAAGCAGGCAAATAAGAAAAAAGAAAAAGAATTTAAACCCTCACAGATTATCACTATTATTTTTCTAGCTAATTTGACTGTCAAACTATATATTAAACTAGCTATCATTTCATCTTCCAATTTACAACAAGAATTTTTATTTTTTGATAAAAATATGACCATTAAATGGCTAAAAAATCTGTGATATGACTTGATATTAATGGTTTGGCCTTAAAAGGATGAGAGAGACAGATTATAAAAATAGTGTCAATTCGAGAATAAAATTACAATTTTAATAGTTTCATGATCATATTAGAAAAATAATATGATTTAGAAGAATAAAGAGCTCTTCAAAAGAGAGGAAAAAAGAAAAAAGTAGAGTTTGAGAGATACAACATATCATGTACCTTTTCTTGCACAAACTTTTAGAGTATAATTTGGGTGATATAAAGTTGAAGATTCAAATGCAATAAGCAATAAAACCAGGCTAATGGATCAGTACTTACTCTGTTGGAGTTATGCTATCAAAGTCTAATGGTAAATATATTTATATATTTATTAATTAGGCAATTCATTACTATTCACAAACAGTTCATTATTATTTATAAATTATTCATTATTTTTTTTTACTATTATTTATTATTTTTTCACTACCATATACAAAATTCAGCCTTCAAAAGTGTTTAATCTTTTGTCTAATACAAAATATAACAATTATATGGACAAACACATATAAAATATAACAATTATATTTATTACCTTGGCCAGATTCTATGATTAACTATATACGTTCTCATACATGATTAGAGTTACACAAATTAAAGTAGTGAACCCCGCATCATTTGTTAAGTACAAGAAGTCTTGTTGTATATTGGTCAATATTTATTGTCACCAGCAACATCACGCCTAGCTACTAACTTAACCACTTCGAAAATTTTTTCAACACACATTTTTTACTTAAATGAACTATGTTTTTGCTTTTTTTTTTTTTTGTATATTTTCTATCATTCTATACCAATCATGCATGCCACTATTATGCTTATAATGTTTTATTACGATGCTTGAATAGGGACCCAAATATGGACAAGAGTTGGATTAATATTATAGATACATTTAGAGATCAAGCTTATGGTGTGGGAGTTCAAAACTCTCTTAATGGTATGAGATCATGCATCTGGAAGCAATGTTATTAGATGTCCTTGTAGAAGATGTCTTAATAACTATTATCATCCCATCCATATCGTCGAAAAACATCTTTTGAAGATTTTGACAACCAATATACTTGGTTTGCAAACGAACCTCGCAATATCCAACTTGGTTTGGCAAGTGATGGATTCAACCCATTTGATAATGTCAGCAAGTCTTATAGCATTTGGCCAGTGCCATTGATACCTTATGATTTACCTCCCTCATTATGTATGAAAAAACCGTACCTCATGTTGACGTTGCTTATCCTTGGTCCAGAAGCTCCTGGAAATGAAATTGATGTATATCTAAAACCCTTGGTTGAAGATCTGTAACATTTATGGAAAGGTGTTGCCACCTATGATGCCTCGTGTGACCAGTCCTTTAATTTACATCCAACTTTATTATGGACTATTAACGATTTTCCTACATATGCAAACATTTATGGATGGAGCACAAAAGGAAAATTGATATGTCCTATATGCAATGATATGCATTCGCTGCAAATGTATTTCTACAACAAATTAGTTCATTGCAAGTGTCAAACAGCAACGATTTAGCTTTGTTGTAAATGTACAATATTGCAACAAATTGAATACGTTGCTATTACTCAATTGCAAAGAAAAAAAATGGTTAAAAGTTATAGATTTGCAATGAAATTGATTCGTTGCAATATATTTGAACACATAAAAATCATTTGCAACGATTTTATTCATTACAAGATTACATTTGCAACGAATCAAGTTCGTTGCTACTACTACTTTGCAAAAAAAGCAATTGTTGCTAATATATATTTGCAACGGTTTTCCATATTCCCTCAATGTACTTAAGCAATGAAAATATATACATTTGCAACAGAGGATTCTCATTGCTAACAAGACGTATTTGCAATGAAAATAAAACTAGTTTGAGAATGTCAAATGCCAACAAGGCCATTCCAAAATTTGGGGAACGAACATTGTCCATTGCTAAAAGGCATTAGCAACAAACAAAAAAAAAGGCTTTTTGCCACGAAATATTTTCCTTGCAAAAAACTTTTTTTGTTGTAGTGGATTGATCGATCATGCTAACGCTAGCTGGCGCACAAGACAAGTACTGCGAAGTATGTAGCTTATATGAATTCTAGAAGTCATTTTATTGGCCCTTTTTATCATGTTATATATTATTTTAGATATTCGGAAAATAGTGAATAAAATTTTTTTTCTAATCGAATCAAACAAATTATTATCATTTTCGAAAAGGAAGTAGCTAGAAATTAGTGTATTAAATACATACCTAACTAGCTAGCTAGAAGATCTATCTTGATTAAGTCCTAATCCAATTAGGACTTAAAGAACTAATTATAATATAACTTGGACTGGTCAAGAACTGAATCAATATTTATAATATCATGTGCCACATTAATTAAGCAATTGCATTAGTAAACAGATTGAAGTCTGGAAAATATTCTTTCAAGATATTTGCATTAATATCTTCTGTGAGTATGTCACTGTATCAAAAATTAAGAGAGATTTATTTTTAGAGACAGGGCTAAGCTACCTCTAAGCATGGCGGCAGTCGAAGTTCTAAGTGGTTAATATATATTAGACGCCAACTTTCATGATTAATGCAAAGAACACAAAGACAACGATAATATCCATTTCTGCTTGGATTGTAATGATAAAGTGCTTTGTAAAATTTGTAAAACTCAGAGTAACATGCATGCAGGTCACCAAGTTCTGTAGGTAAATTTCAGTTACTTTTTTTCTTTCCCTCTTTTTTTTTTTTTTTTTTTTAATCCCAAACGATATATGTTATATATGGGGCTTTCTCGCCTATTTGGCCTTCATGTGATTAATAAATTCTTTGTGGTTTTTTGGATTTAGGTGTACAAAGATTCACATCGACTTGTTTTTCGGATTGAAGACATTGGTTTATAATTTGACATCTATAATATGCATCCTTACAACATTAATTCTTACTCTATATTCTTTCTTCGTCCATGAAAAAAAGAAGCAAATCATGCAAGTCATGCTAACACTGCTCACAAGTGCGAAATATGTGGCTATCAATTCTCAAAATCATTCAGGTCTATTTCGTGCAAGTTGAAAAGTTCAAACTCTTTCAGATTTTGTTCACTTGAATGCAAAGTACCACTACAATAGGAATAGATTTTTACAACCATTATTTGCAACTGAACTTTTTTTTCCTTGCTTAAAGTATACCATTTTTGCAATGAAACTCCATATCTCCTTGCAAATGGATGCAATTGCAACAACAAAATTTCCTCGTAAAATAATCGTTGCAAAAAATCTCGGATCTGGAATGCCAATTCCTTTAGCAATGATTTTGATACAATAGCAACGTCATTGATTCATAGCAAGAAGTTTTTAGCCATTACAACAAATTTTGATTGCTAACTCATTTCCAACGAAATAAATTTGTTGCAAGTCATCTAGATATCCATGCATGTTCTTGTATTGAAAGTGGAGATTTTTCTCAACCCAAGCTGTCAACCCAATCGGGGTGATTAATTAATAGTTTTGGTCATTAACTACATACAACCATGGATGCCTTCCAAGTGTTCGATAGAGAGTATTCTAAGTAACCATGTTACTTTTCAGCTGCCATATACAAAATTCAGCCTTCAAAGTGTTTGATATTGTGTCTAATACAAAATATAACAATTATATGGACAATCACATATAAAATATAACAATTATATTTATTACCTGGCCCAGATTGTATGATTAACTACATAAGTTCTCATACATGATTGGAGTTACACAAATTAAGGTGGTGAACCTTGCATCATCCGTTAAGTAAAACGAGTCTTGTTGTATATTGGTCAACATATATTTATTGTTACCAGCAACATCACGCATAGCTACTAACTTAACTATTTCAAATATTTTTTCAATAGACCTTGTTTGCTTAAATGAACTATATTTTTACTTTTTTTTCGTATCTTTCCTATTATTTTTTAGAAATCATGTATGCCACTGTTATGCGTATAATGTTTTGTTATGATATTGCCTGTATAGGGACCTGAATATGGATAAGAGTTGGATCAATATTACAGATAGGTTTACAGATCAAGCTTATGGTGTGGGAGTTCAAAACTTTCTCTCAAAGGCACGAGATCATGCATTTGGAAGCAATGTTACTAGATGTCTTTGTAGAAGATGTCTTAATAACTATTATCATCCCATCCATATTGTCAAAGAACATATTTTTTTGCGAGGTTTTGATCAAAAGTACACACAATGGATATTCCATGGTGAGATTAGTGATTTTTTCATGATTAGTATCCACGACAATAATGACCATCCCGATGAAGAAGGAGATTACGTTGATGACATGGAAACCATGTTAGATGACGTCCATTTTACGAGATTTATGGACACGAGTGAAGCTGATACCGATGGACATCAAGGATCCACAAGTGCTCCATTCTAGCAAATAGTCTTTGAGCAATTGTTTTGTGCAAATTTTTCAAAGTTATCATTTACTCTTAAGATGCTCCATATCAAAAGTATTGGTGGTTGAACTATGAAGTCATTTAATATGATGCTTCAATTGTTGAAGGATGCATTTCCTTATCCTCTATTTCTGAGTACCATGCATCAAAGAAACTTGAACACGATCTTGGATTTAGTTATATAAAGATACATGCTTGCACAAATAATTGTATATTATATTGGAAAGAGCATGCTGATCGGCAAACTTGCCCGACATGTGGTGTATCAAGGTGGAACCCTGATGCAAGTAAGAAGAAGAAAATTCCTCACAAGGAATTGTGCTACTTCCGACTAACACCGATGCTACAGAGATTATTTATGACATCCCGGACAACATGCCATATGATTGGCATTCAAAGAATCGAGTGGATGATTCTAGTAATCTTAGGCATCCTAGTGACTGTTTGGTGTGGAAAGATTTTGACAACCAGCATACTTGGTTTGCAAACGAACCTCGCAATATCCGACTTAGTTTAGCAAGTGATGGATTCAACCCATTTAATAGTGTAAGCAAGCCTTATAGTGTTTGGCCACTTTTATTGGTACCTTATGATCTGCCTCCCTGGTTATGTATAAAAGAATCGTATCTCATGTTGACGTTGCTTATCCCTAGTCCAAACGTTCCTAAAAATGACATTGGTGTATATCTAAGACCCTTAGTTGATGAGCTGCCTCGTGCGACAAGTCCTTTCATTTACATGCAGTTTTAGTATGAACTATTAACGACTTCCCTGCATATGCAAACCTCTCTGGATGGAGCACAAAAGAAAAATTTGCATGTCCTGTGTGTAATGCTATGCATTCGTTGCAAATATATTTCTACAATGACGAATCAATTCGTTGCAAGTGTCAAAATGCAACGATTTAGCTTCGTTGCAAATGTACAATATTGTAACGAATTGAATACGTTGCTGCTACTCAATTGAACAAATGATTACAAGTTAAAGATTTGCAATGAAATTGATTCGTTGCAATATATTGCAACGCATAAAAATCATTACATTTGCAACGATTTTATTCAGTGTAGGATTATATTTGCAACGAATTAAGTTCGTTGCTACTTCTATTTTGCAAAAAAAAATAAAATAAAGCATTGCTAATATATATTTGCAACGGTTTTCAAGATCTCCTCGATGGACTTTAGCAATGAAAATATATACATTTGTAACAGAAGATTCTTGTAGCTAAAAGTGTAAATTTGTAATGAACATAAAACTTGTTGGAGAATGTCAAATGCCAACGAGGCAATTTCGAAAGTAGGGCAACGAATATTGTTCGTTGCTAAGAGGCATTTGCAGCGAAAAAAGTATTTTTGTAATGAAATATTTTCCTTGCAAAAAGCCTTTTCTGTTGTAGTGTACGTAAGATCATCACTTTTTCTAATTATTTTTCTCTAATTGTTTTAAAAAATATATTTTAAATTGAAATCTTCAAGAACATTAATTGTTTTTTAAGTATCTTATTCACGTAAATAATTATTTATTGCAAGCCAAAAGTATGAGGCAGGATTTAGCCAAGGCGGTAGATAGATGTGCAAGAACTAAAGTGTTGATGATCTCGCAAGTAGTGACAGCTAACGGAAGTGTTCTCCAATTTTACCCAAAAAGTAGAGATCAAGAGAATATGACAGTATCGGTTGTTGAAAGTGTATATATACATTTTTTTAAACCTTTTTTTGGCCCAAATTTCTATTTCCAAAACTATTTACCTCAGTTCTTCCATCACGAAAACACCCACAAGTGGCTAACCAAAAATCACAACAAAATCACAAATCAAAATAGAGATAGAACTCGATATGAGGAAAATAGAAAACTCACAATGCATGCAAGTTCTTCTTGCTTTTTTAATAGGAGTAACCAAGTATAAAAAATGTATACAGGAAACTAACCAAACTCTTTTTACCTACATGCATGTAGATTCTTCTAGCTTTTTCAGTTTTTTTTTTTTTTTAGAAAAGCAAGTAAATGATACTAAAACAAAAATACTCAAAAGAAATAGTCTAATACCAAAAAAAAAAAAAAGAGAGAAAAAAAAGAAGAAGTAGTTTTGGATGATCACAATGAGTGAAGGGTGTACGTGTATTTGCAATCATTACTAATGTTAGAGCATTCTCTACTAGTACTAAACTTCTCATAACTTTTTTATGCTCAAAAATTACATGTTGTGGTAAAATACAACTATGTCCTAAACTCTTACCCTCATTTATTCCATTTTCTTGAACCAACATCACTTCAGGCATATATACAATTCAACCTCAATGATTACAAAAAACAAAAAAATAAATCTGTAGCAATGATGGGTACAACTAATTCCCGAAAAAATGAAAAAACAAAAGCCCGGTTCCACAAAGAGGCTTTGGCATTGGCTGCCGAAATTTTCGTTTTTAATAAACAAAAAGGGCAAAATACATAAGAGTCAAATTCAGTTTCATCATCTTTCCTTTATTTTCACAGCAACCAAACCGAGTCTAAAGTGGGAAGTTTTCTCATAAGATCGAGAAGAGAACACCATAATTTGAAGTTACAATCAGTGATGAAACCAACAAAGCGATGCAAAACGAAAATATGAGCCGTTAGAAAGCTGCCCAACCCTAAAACACAAAACCCTAGCATAGATTTACTTGATAAATGGAAATGGTCTCTAGAAAGTGAAAATTAGAGATTTTAGAAAGAGAAGAGATACTATGGACTCACAGTCACGTTGAGCTACTATGGACTCATAGTCACGCTGAGCTACCTCCATTGAAGTTCGAATCAGAGAGAGGAAGGGGCGTCTGGGCATCAGAGAGAGAGAGAGAGATGAGATCATGGCTCACAGTCACCAAGACAGAGAGAGACGAGTACTATCATGGGGTGGAGGTGGGAAAGAAAAGAAAAGGAGGGAAACATAGTTTTTAATTCGATTAGATTTTTGCAGTGAGTAGCAATCGCCGCAAAAACTAATAACGTCGCCGCAACAACAAATCACCCAAGTCAAAAAAATATTAATTTGCGGTGATTTTATCTCGCTGAAAAAAGTAAATATGCTGTTACAAAAACTAATAACCCACGAGAAAATTTCTATTTTGACGATACTATTTGCGATGATACAAAGTCGATGCAAAAAAATTTTTACCCACGAATTTGTACTTGTCGACAATATCCCAGGGTAAAAGGGCTTTTTTTATCCCCCGACCAGTTTTTCTGTCATTTGTTAATTATTTACCACAAATGTATATCATGGAAAAAAAATTCGTGGCAAAAAGTGATATTTCTTGTAGTATACCGACTGTATTTAGCATAGGACTCTTAATTTCCACCTCCTAATCGAATTAGGATTCGAATAACTGATCACGAAGTATTTGTATCAAATTCAGCGGGAAGAACTTAGAATATAACTTGGACTGAAGAACCCAATCAGTATTTATATATATGATATATTTCTGCGTTAAGCAAATTTAGATCGATTAAGTTCGGCGATATTTCTTTGAAGAGTACATACGCAACTCAGCATCAGATCAAAGAGAGCTTTTGATATTAGCGCAGGGGCCACTTTTGAGGGATCGAGAAGCATATTCGATTATGGCAGCCCAAGTTCCACAGTGGTTAATATCTATATTGGACGCCAACTTTCACAACCCATGCAAAGAACACAAAGATAAAGAATATACTCTATTCTGCTTGGATTGTGATGGCAAAGTGCTCTGTAAAAGTTGCAAAACTCAGTACTGCGGCATGCATTCAGATCACGTAGTTCAACAGGTAATTAAATTTAAGTTCTTTTTAATTAGTTTTCTCATCAAATATATGGTTTTCTCGCCTCTTCGGCCTTTGTAATTAAATTCTTTATGGTTTTTGTACTCTTTTAGGTGTACAAAGCTTCGCATCGAGCTGTTCTCCGGATTGAAGACATTGATTTATTATTCGAAATCTCCGATATCCATCCTTACAGCATTAATTCTTACCCTATAGTCTTTCTTTGTCCAAGAAAGAAAGAACCAAATGCAAGTCATGCTAACGCTGCTCACAAGTGCCAAGTATGTAGCTACGAATTCCAGAAGTCTTCCAAGTCGTGCAAGAAAAGGATTAATTCTTTCAGATTTTGTTCTCTCGCATGCAAAGTACGTACATAAGATCATCACTTTTTAATTATATTTCACTGACTTTTTGTTATATATTTTTATACTGAAATTTCCAAAGAAGATTTGCATGCTTTCTGTAATTATCTCATTTAAGTAAATAATTCTTTATTGCAGGCCAAAAGTATAATGGATTTAACCAATGCAGATGGATGTGCTAGAACTGAGGTATTGATCTCCACGCTGACAGCAAACGGAAATGTTCTCCAATTTTGCCGCAAAACAAGTAAAGAAGAGAATATAACACCGGTTAATGCTGAACCGCCTAAATCTTTTCGCAAAAGAAGTAGGAAAGGGATACCGAAAAGGGCTCCTTTCTTTTAGGGTCATATATATCTTGATACATTATTTTCCGGGAAATAGCAAATATATAAGAGAATGTATAAAAAAAATCGAATAAAATGAGCTTATCTTTTTGGGAAAGGGAGACGTAGAAACTAGCAAGAAGATCTTTTTTTCTATGACTCGTGTTTTCTTTTTTGGATTATTATGTATGTGACATATATAATATATATTATAAAGCTTGCATTATCAGTTTGCAAGAAAATATTTTAATCTAATAATTAGCATTAATTAATAATGGCATCCGCCAATATATATATGTTATATATAAATGTGTAATTCATTGCATCATGCACATATATATATGATACATCCCTGCACGCAAAGTGCCAAGAAGCCTGCATCGAGGAACTTTCATGGTAATCATGACAACGGCAAACTTTTTATGTCGTCCTTCGCGTTCTGATCGACAAATTAATTAAGATAGATACAAAATAAAAAATATAATTAGGCCCGACATAGAAAATTTTATAAAAGCTTGTGGAAATCTATAATGTTTTGTTTTTAAGATGGGATTCTCTTCATCAGGGTTTGGCTAATATTAATGCATGATTTCCTACATATTACCGGCATAACTGTGATTATATATATATAATCATAAGTTTTTGCCGGTTGGTGGGGTTTATTTTTTTGCTTTGCCAACTGGGTGTGCTTCTTAATTCAATTCATTCAGCCATAACCCATCAAATCGGACTTTAAGATTATCTATAAATTAATCACAAGCTGATCAAATTTATCCTTTACGAAAATTCCATGTACGGCTCATCTATAAGATCTGATCTCCTAGCTTCTTTTTTTAAGGTATTATCCGGTGAAATTTTAAAAAAAAAAAAAAAAAAAAGGAAAAGAGGAAGAAGAGAGAAATAGGATTAATTAATGACATGATGGGGATCACCGAACCAAAGAAACATTAAACAGATTTCTTTTCCACCAGTACCTAACATTTATACACAGATGCATGCATGGAATTTGCAAATTAGAAGAAGAAGAAGTTTCAAGGAAGGGCTTCGGGTGGGTCCTTAATTTCCAACTTATTAATAATTGAGTCTTGTGAGGTACAAGCGATTTTGGTGTATCAAACCGCGTATTAACGCTCACATAACTTTTTTTATTGAAAAGAAAAAGAAAAGAAAAAATTTTTTGAGAGAAGAAGATCAAGGTCTGTTGTCTCATAAAAATCATTTTCGTCTTCAATTCATATCGTTTTATTAAACATATGCCTTACATTTAATATCGATATGTGGTTTGGTGCACAAACTTACTTAGAATAAGACTTAATTTGGTATGCAAACTAGCTAATATATAATATAAAAGTTAACACGGTTTATTTAGGCAGGCCTAGGCGGGCAAAAAAGAAAAAGAATAATTTAAACCCTTATATTAAATTCTAATTTGACGGTCAAACTCTATACTAAACTAGCTTATATCATTTCATTTTCCAATTTACAACAAGAATTTCTATTTATTTGATCAAAATATGACCGTTAAATTGATTAAAAATCTGTGATATGACTTGATATTAATGGTTGGGTCTTAAAAGGATGAGAGAGACAGATTATAAAAATTGTGTCAATTCGAGGATAAAATTACAATTTTAATAATTTGGTTATCATATAAATAATATGATGATTCAAAAGAATAAAGAGCACTTCAAAAGGAAAAAAGTAAAGGATGAGGGATACACCACATGTACCTTTTCTTGCACAAACTTTTAGAGTGTAATTTGGGCGATATACAGCTGAAGATTCAAATGCAATAAGCAATAAAATCAACGTAACCATATTCTTACACTTTATTTATTATTATTTTATTATCTAATTTTTTTTCTCCATTTTGCTATTTAAATTTGGATTAAAAATCTCATGACTTTGTATAATTTAGAAGAAAATAAATTTAATCAACTAATGTAATTATGTAATTAACTAAAAATAAATTTAATTTTATAAAAATTAACTCAAAAGAAAAAAAAATAGTTGGATAGTAAAGTAATAAATGTATCATTACCCATAAAACCAGGCTAATGGATCAGTACTTATTCTGTTGGAGTTATGCTATCCAAATCTAATGGTAAATATATTTATATATTTATTAATTAGGATGTGTTTGATAAGTGAATTCATTTCTATTAACAAACAGTTCTCTATTATTTATAAATTATTTATTATTTTTTTATTACTATTTACAAATCATCTAAAATCACATCAACATTTAAACATAACAACATTAGTCTTTTTATTTTTTATTTTTTTAGGATAGACATTCACAAGAAACATCAAAACATTGTTAAAAAAAAGGGGGAGTCGAATAGAAAAAGAAAAGGCAGTATTATGAACAGAACCTACAGGAAGGGGAACAAAAAAATGGAAGACAAGACAATATTAAAAATCAGACCCAAATCCCAATACACAATGTTGAACCATCAGCTTAAAATCCGAGAGTCTTATTTTATCTATCCTGGTCTTGGGTTCTTTCTTTGACTGTCGCATTGCTAGCTGGCAATACAGAACACAACGCTTGTCAATCTTACTAGGACCATACAGAGCCCCCACCATGTTGCAATCATGCATGCACTTCTGCACATCAGAAAAACACCAAAACAAAAGAGGGAAAAAAACCAGGAAATTTGCATCTCATTGTACAT
The DNA here is from genome assembly GCA_003123785.1 of Pterocarya stenoptera. Lineage (NCBI taxonomy): Eukaryota > Viridiplantae > Streptophyta > Magnoliopsida > Fagales > Juglandaceae > Pterocarya > Pterocarya stenoptera. The sequence continues at coordinate 33,736 of QEOT01008921.1, read as the reverse complement.
ATTTCTGAAGAAGAAATATCTAATATGAAACGCTGATCAGAAAAAGAAAATATATATACTTTTTTGTGGGCTGAGAAAATATGTTATATACAGAAAGAAAGGGTAGTGCATGGATCAAATTCAAGCAGACGGAGAGATAAAGGGGGTTGGGCATGCATCATCTCGGAATAGATATTTCCAAACAAAAAGAAGTGTTTGGGGGGCCGGAAAACGTGGAGAATGCAGGCTCTCTGCTTGATCTGCAAAGGTTCGTGGTTCGTAGCTACCCAACCCCATGGCAGACTCAGATTAGCTTACGCCAGCTATTGTCGGATTGCTGGGTGGATTATCTACAAAGTTTTCCAATCACCTTCTCTCTACTCGATCGGGTGGGTGGCCGATATTCATATTCCTCTTTCTCATTCTTAATTTCGACGTGGCCTTCGGTCCTTCCTCATGCTTGCAGTGAATTGCACCATCATAGTCTCCTTAATTACCATGCATAAAATATTTTTTCAAAATGTATTTAGGTAGGTAAAGAAAGATGAAGCCAAATTCAAGCCTAATATGAAAATAATAATAATAATAATAATAAACAAACATTTTTTTTAGAATTATTAATTTATGTTGACACAATTCATTGAGTAATAAAGAATGAAAATGATTTTTATAGTTTGAAGGTATATAAGCCTCACATACTCTTTAAAAAAAGTGAGCAAATTTAAAATGCAGATAAAAAACCACATTTTTTAACTACTAGCCATGCAATTTTTCAAAAAAACAATTTATACATTTTAAAATTGTATCTAATATTACTTAATAAAAAAAATTCTATAATCATAAATAGATTATATAAAAATAATCTTACAAACAAACTCATATGATTTATTAGATCTACTTTATAATAAAAATAACTTTACGATATGATGAATCAAGTCATGTCACGTCAATTTGTAAAATTATTTTTGTATAATTTTTTTATGGCTAAAATATTTCTCATTAAAAAAAAAAAAACACATAACTATGATGATAAAACTTTCCTGAATCTCACATAATTTTTCCACTTTACCATAACACATTTACTAAATCATATATATTCATCATAAAAATAGAAGATATTCACATTAACCAAAGATAGTGGAGAGATTAGGTACACCCCCATTATAACTTCGGTCCTACGTATAATACAATTATTCACCCTTAGATCACTTTCATGAACCTTATTTTCCCGAAAAGGAAAGAAATCTTTAACCCTTTTTCTCCCACTAATTTCCACCACCTAACGAGATTATTAAAAAGAACATGTGTCATGATGAGGTCATTTTCACGTTAAGATCACCCCAAATTGATCTTATGTGGTGGATTTATAGATTTTTAGTAAAAAAAAAAAAAAACATATAAAATAGGCATTATATATAATACATAAAAATTCTAAATAAATAATAACAAATATCATATAATAAATAAATATTACAGGACAAATGAGGAGCGGAACACGTATACAAACTAAAGCCCCAAGAAATTAATAATATCACCTTGGAACTACTATTGAAACTTGAAAGACACACTAGTAGTTAATGAGCGTATTCCTTTGGGTAACTAAATGGCTAATAAATATATATATTATGAAATACGATAAATAGAATTTTTCATATATTATATATACGCACAAATAGTAAGACAAGCTGTCAACACCAACTCACAGCCTGGCAAGCCGTGCCCACAGATTCAAAAGCTTTTTGCCATTCATATATTTTTCTGTCCCTGAAATTTGGCATAATTCTATTTTTTGCTACTAAGATCTAAATAAATTTAATCCGATCCTGTGTACGAGGACAACCTAACCAATCACAACACAATGTTCAAAGTGTGGAGTCTACTGGCTATTGTAATACCCCCATTCCGACAAAATTGACCCAAACTCGATTGACATCGACGGAATTTTGACATTTATATGGATTATTAACTATCACTGGGTTATTTAATGACTTAAAAAAAATGACCCAATACGGCAATACCACCAATCTAGCCGGCAGACGATAATGATAAAATTGACTGGTCAATTTTCTCTTTTTTTTTTTTAATAAAAAATTTATTTATAAATCTTATTATATTGATGTAAAGGATCAATTATATTAAAAAATGATTGATCTTTTAACTTTTTTAATATTATAATAAGTCTCACTATGTAGAGCAAAACTCTATTTTTATACTTTATTTTTCCTCAATGGCATATATACACCACAAAATGAAGAGAGAGAGAGACACCACAATTACAATCCCATTATAGATTATAATGGATATGGATCAAATTGAAAATGCTTTCAATTTTAGAGAATCCAATCACATTTCAGTGAACTTGCGTGGTCTAAAAGTATATTTCAGGCTTTTGCTTCAACAAAACGACAAGTCTGACGTGGACACATTGTACAAATTTCGAGGCAGTCCACCGGTGCCATGCGGCTATATATTTATCATCCCCACCCCCACCACCTCCATTCTCTTCAGCTCCTTTCCAGACGCCAAAAATCCTCCTACGGCTTACAGGCCGACCTCTTCTGATACTCTCCGAAACTTTTTAGCTCGGCTGAGTTGAAATATATCGGAGCTGCTCTGTCGTACAATGGGTATTTGCAGTTCGTCTAGTTCGACGAACGTGGCTACGGCCAAGCTCGTTTTACAAGACGGTCGGCTTCAAGAATTCTCTTACCCGGTAAAGGTTTCTTATCTACTACAAAAGAACCCCACGTCTTTCATCTGCAACGCCGACGAGATGGACTTCGACGACGTTCTCTTGGCGGTGAACGACGACGAAGAGCTTCAAGTGGGTCAGCTATATTTCGCTTTGCCATTGAGTAAGCTAAAGCACCCACTGCAGCCTGAAGAAATGGCTGCATTGGCTGTCAAAGCAAGCTCTGCGTTGATGAAAGGAAATGGGGGTGACAGATTTGGGTGTGGCCGGAAACCGGTTTCTCCGTTGGTTTTTCAAGGCGGGGACTTGAAGTCTCCGAGAAGAGCAATCGCCAGAGATGCCGGTGGGGGGTTGAGAAGGGGAAGGAATGGTGGTGGTAGTGGTGGAAAAGGAAAGTTTACGGCACCGTTGAGTGCAATACCTGAGTAGGGTTACTTTGGGAAATGACCATGGGTTACATTTGTAAATATTGTAGCCATTTGAGGTTGAAATTTTTTGTAGCCTTTGTAGTAGTAGCCAGTAGGGCTGTTTTCCTGTGGATGTGATATTGTGATGGGCTGGGTAACACTGCTACCCCTCTGAACGTTTACTTTTGCCTGTCACCCACTCGAGGGTCGTGTTACAATCTTGCCCACATCTAGGTTGATGTCTATATACATAAACACAAAAATTAAAAACCAAAATTAAAATTTATAGTCATAAAAAATAATTATAAATAATTATAAAAAAAATAAATATAAAATTTATATTAAAAAATGATTATTTTTTATAATAAATACACTCAGGACGTTTGTACAGTCAGAATTCTATCTAACATTATTAAAAATAAATATTTTGAAATCGTGGAAAGTCTGCATTCGAAATCTTATGCCGTACGTTGTGGTCAGAAAAAAGACTTTGATATCCCTTTAAATACGTTTTCACAATCTATATTAAATGATTTTATATCAATTATTTAAACAAAAGATTATTTAAAAAATATTAATTAGAAGCCATCATAAAGAACAATTTTTTATTATTAAAAATAAGGAAAATGATCTACACAACATTTTTTACAACACTTTACACAATTATGTTTTAAATGAGGAGTATTTTTATAAAACATCTTATAAAAGTAATAATATTTTATAAAAATATCCTCATTTTATAACATTGTTATGTAATGTATTGTGTAATGTGCTGTGTTGTGTATATGATTACGCTAAAAAAAATATATATTATGTACTCTTATCCAAATCTTGTTGACACGACATCATTAAATAATTCTTTAAACTAAAAACTTCAACTAGGGTTGATAGATATCTTTATATCCATAGAGTAAGATAAGAATGAGATAAAATTATAAGGATTTAGATCTTTGAGAATTTTTATTGAAGCTCGAAAGTTTAAAATAGAAGTAAGGTTATAGAGTTAAAGCAAGAACTTCTGAAGGATAAAAATCCAAAGCTGTGTATAATTTTAGGACATTAATGATGTTCACGAAATACCTAAACATGTTAGAGGGGATAAAGATGCAGGAATGAAAGAGAAGGATAATTTTAATATTCAAGATTGGGATTAAATCTCGGGGGGGGGAGGATAAGCCGTCCATTCGAGATAGAGACATGAAGAAGAAATGGCCTGGGATTATAAATGCGCGCGTGTCGTTAACGAGAGATCCAAGCAAGCTTTTTTTTTTTTTTGAAACAAAGATCCAAGCAAGCTGCTTTCGAGGTGTGTATATATATATAAATATATATATATATATAAATATATATATATATATATATAAATATATATATGGATCATGTAATATTAACGCGGAATGGTACAAGGTTGGAATTTGGCAGGACATGACCAAGCGATCGAGCTAAACGACGCAGTACTACGTGGGGTTATTATATCATGTTGATTAAAGGCTCAGGGAGAGATTCTTTACAGCTGTGAGGAGTACAATAATGATTTCATTACCTACGTCCTACTCTGATCTAATTGTGACCAAATTTTCGCTTTTGACCAAGAAAAAAAAAAAAAAAAAAATTTCTTTTAGTAAGTTAGGAATTAGGAGATATGTGGTCTTAGATTTTAATTTAAAAATTTACAGTAAATTAGAGATTTTTATTTTATTTTATAAACACACAATTTCCATTAATCAACTTCTCTATAACATAGACAAAATATATTGAGGGGTTTCCTCCATGTCCACAATACAGTCTAAAACATCTAATGCATTATTGCCTAGTGCATGTGAAAGTATATTTCCTTCTCTATTGATGTGTATGATGGAACAGTCTTCATAGCGTTGAATCTTGGACGTGACGTCTGAAATTAGCATGCCAAAATAATTCACATCTTGCACTTGATGGCCTGAACAGCTATCACTACTGTTTTGGAATCTCCCTTTGGGATAGTTTTCCTCAATCCCAGCTCAATATTTCTGCTTTGAGTGCTGCATAAGCTTCTGTCATTAGGGGATCTGGGAAGAAGTCTACTTCTTCCTCATGGTGGCTAGAATATTTCCCTTCTTTATCTCTAACAACAACACCAATACCTATCTTACAATGAATCTTATCCACCGCTACATCCTAGTTAATCTTGTAGAAACTTGGTGGAGGATTTTCTCATCTAATAAATTATGTATTAGTGAGGGAGTGGTTAGTAGTTACCCCTGTTTCAAAAGTTTTTAGCTATGCAACAATTGGCTGGCATTGTACAAAAAGGAATTAGGAGGGATGAAAATATCTTTTAAATTCATTCATTCTCCACCACAATTTCCAGAGCACCACTGACAATTCTGTCATCTCATCCTTGTTTAATTTTTTGAACATTTCTTTCAGAATTTTCTTTATACTCCTGTGAGATACTTGACTTTTTTGAATTTTCATTCAGCACTATCCCAAAACATCACTCGCTGTTTCACAATCCCATAATATATGTTCAGTGGTTTCTGGTTCCTGTAAACAAAGAGGAGATTTGGGTTCTTCAACTATTTTCTTTTTGCACAAATTAAGCTTAGTAGATAAGATATTAAGACAAGCTCTCCAAAGGAAATTCTTGGTAGCAGGTGGGATTGATAACTTCTAGAATTTGGTCCAAACTTCTCTATCTTGAGTACTTTGTGAGCATTGGACTTTGTAACTTCTCTGTAATTCACCTTGTAAATGATAAGCACTCTAGACTGTGAAGATTTCATTATTCATGCATCTCCTCACCAATTGGTCTAGCATATTGCTATGGCTTATAGGAATTTGACTTATGCGATCAACTTCTTCCTTGGAGAAACTTCTTTAACTAAATTAAGGTTCCAGACCATTGTATCTGCATTTATAAGTTCCTCAACTTTAGCTACTGCCCTTAGGAGTTTCATGACACTTTGAGGTTTGAATGAAGTTGGTTGTGGCAACCATTTGTCTGACCAAACTGTAATTGATTTACCATTGCCAATCATTCATATGGTCCCTTCTTGAAGCAATGGTCGAGCAGATAGAATACTCCTCCAAATATATGAAGGGCTACTACCCATCTTTGCATTAAGGAATCCATTGCTTGGAAAATACTTATACTTGAGTACTTTAGTTGCAAGAGAATTTGGATATTGTAAAATCCTCCAACCTTGCTTTGCTAGCGTTGCTAAGTTGAAGTTTTCAAACCCTCTAAATCCCAGCCTACCTTTATCTTTAGATTTCCCCATTTGATTCCAATTCAGCAAATGCAATTTTCTCTCTTGACCTATTTGTTCTCACCAATATCCTCTCATCAGTTTATTTAGTTCTTGCAGCAGGCCTTTACGGAGTTTGAAAACCCCTATACAGTAAGTAGGTATAGCCTGTATCACTGACTTGAGAAGAATTTCTTTCCCTGCTTGTGAAAGCAATTTCAGTTTTTAGTTACTGAGTTTACCCCTTACTCTATCTAAAATTCCTTTGAAAGCCTTTACCCGAGATTTGCCTACCAAGGCTGGCAATCTTAGATAATTCTCATAGAATCTTGTAGTTTTTACCCCTGCAATGCTGGTATTATGTCCCTTGTGGCTAGCTTTGTGTTTTTGCTAAAAAATATGGATGTCTTTTGTTCAACCTCTAGCCTGATGCTTTTTCATAGAGACCCACCAAATGTAGCAACCTACTCCATTCGAGAGAAGAGGCCTGACAGAACACCAAGCTATCATATGCAAAAGACAGATGATTGATGTGGATTTGACCTTTTGCCAGTGGAATTCCAGTAATTAGTCTTGATTCTTTTGTATTATCAAGTAACTTACTAAGAGTCTCTGCACATAAAATGAATAGATAAGGCGATAGAGGATCACCCTGCCTAATCCCTATTGAAGTTTTAAAAGCTGGTTGTGGAATCCCATTTAGTAATGAGGAATAAGAACAGTAGTTACACAGGTGAGGATATGATCAATCCACCTTCTAGCAAAACCCATCCTCTCCATCACATCTTCAATGAAACTCCACTCCAATCTATCATAGGCTTTACTCATGTCCATCTTTAAAGCCATATACCTAGTTGGCCCTCTCAGCTTACAGTGCATGGAATGCAATGCTTTAAAAGCAACAAGCACATTATTAGAAATTAATCTTCTCGGTACAAATGCACTTTGAATGGGAGAAATAATTTCTGGACGAATGGTTTTTAATCTGTTTCTAGTACCTTGGCTATGACCTTGTAAATGATATTGCACAAACTTATGGGTTTGAACTAAGAACTTTTGCTGGGATGTTTGGTTTTGGGGATGAGCACAATGAAAGTCTCATTTATATTACTAGTCCATATGTTAGTATATAAAGCTAACAGCATTGCATCACAGATGTCTTAGCCTACAATATTCCCGTGTTGTTGAAAAAATCCTACTGAGAAGCCAGCTGGGCCTGGAGAACTCAGTAGGTTCATGTTGAAAATAGCTTCTTTCACCTCAGAATTTATGAATTCTTGGAGCAACATGCTATTCATCTCCTAAAAAACTATGGGTTGCATGGGATCTAAACATTCTGCCTGACCTGATGGATTTGAAGTAGTAAACAAGCATGTATAAAAATCTTGGAAAAGTCTGATTGATTCCTTGTAAAGAGGTGTGTGTATGGCCCTCCCCATCACAAATACTTCTGATATGGTTGATTTGTTGCCTTTGGGAAGCACATGTGTGGAAAATTTTTATATTTTTGTCCCCCTTCTTGAGCCATCGTTGCTTTGCTATTTTTTTCCACTTCAAGTCCACTTCCTCAAGCCTCATATTCACTTCTTTCTGAATCTGTTGAATCTCTATGATGTGTCTCCATGTATTCCTTTCTTGTAGGTCTTTCATCTGGGTTAATTTTTCCTCAATAACTCCCTTAGTAACTTTATCTATTTCCCTACCCTATATGATCAACTTAATTTTGCAACTGGCGAGTCTCTTTGATACTACTTCCATTGACTTATCAATTCTTGATTGACAATTCCATGCTTCTGAAATTAAGGCTTCGTTTGGTTACTGATTTTAAGCTGAGTCTAATATCAAAACACTCAACTCTTAAGTTATTAAACTCATCCCAATTCAAAACCTGGTTACACATAGGACCCACAACCTTTTTCAACTTAAAACATCTTTATACATGGGACCTACAACCTTTTTCAATTTTTCATAAGTACTAAACTCATCTTAACATTCAAACACACTTTAAACTCAGTTTAGATGGATTTCACATAATTCTCTTCACTACTCAACTCACTACTATTCATAAATAACTCAACTTAGCTAAGTTCAATTTAACATCCAAACGCAGCCTAAATCCTTGCACCTAAGAGCTCTATCTAACCTTTCCTTAGTAAAATCAGGACCTTCTCTATTATTGGCCCAAGTGTATTTATCCCTTTCATAGCCCAAATCATTTAAATCACTATCCTCCATGGCTTGTCTAAAAGATCTATTTGAGCATAAGGTCTGGAGGCGCCACCATGTTTCTCATGTTGCTGCATGATCTCATTAAAGTCACCCAAACATATCCAGGCCCTGTTGTCCAAGGGTTTTAATGCCCTTAACAGCTGCCAACTCCCTACTCTGTGTGTAGTAACATGGTTGCAATAGAAACCAGTGAAAAGCCATGTTTTCCCATTCTCATGATCAGTGATATTCACAGTAAATTAGAGATAGACTCTTATAGTCGCACTAGATCATAACTTTCTCACATTTTAGATCTTAGAGTTTAGACAATTGGAATTTTGGAGAATAATACACTTACTCTACCTCCTTGCACTACAACAAATTTGGTCTTTTCCCACGGCATACTATTGTGGAAAATATAGGGCTAATCACACAAAGGATGTCCGTGAAAAATGAATCAAGCTATTGTAGCGAGATCACGTCCAACGATTTGAAACTTGTCAGTAAAAATGACGATCGTGTTGTGCAGAGAAACCTTTTACAGCAACTATTGTCGCTGCTAAAGGTCACGATCTAAAAATTTCAAAATCGGACTTATATTTCTTCTCTCCTATCCCGACATCGTTTTAAATCTCGGACATTTGTGTGGTGTATGTGTATAAAGTGTATGGACAGTTTTCTCTCTTGGATTCTCATTAGCACAATGTAACATATTTTTAAAAAAATTATTATAAGTGTGAATTTGGATTTTTAAGGTTCAGATATATTTATTTTAGCCTATATTAGACTATTTTTTATGATTATTTTTGGTTCAGTCACATTTTTTTTTATTTTACAATTTTTTTTTTTGAAATCTCTTAGCATTTGCCTTGAATGTAACTCGCGGCAAATACTTTTTTTCTTTGCCGGAAGTGATTATTTTTCACAATAACATTTTTTCGTAAATAAGTATTTCTGACTAAATAGGTTGTGGAAAATACAACATTATTTTATCGGAAATACTTTTTTCCTACGATTTACTACCAAAGACTCATATTTTTCATGGTGAAATAATTTTTTTCCTGTGACTAATATTGTGGAAAAATGTAGGCATTTTTCATGAGTTGAGCTTTTCGTAGAGAAAAATATTTTATGTCACCAATTTTATGTCATGATCAGCATCCCAAGATATAAAATTTGTAGGAAAAGAGTTTTTCCCATGGAATGGAGGCTTTAATTTACCACTACAATCCCTTGAGGGGAAAAACAAGTATTTGTTGTAGTGTTGATTAATTTGCTAGATTGAAAAAATTTTAAATTTTAAACTTCACTTACAAGCCAATTTATCTTGTTATGTTAGCGATGTCGATGGTATGTGTGTATAATTCTACCCTGACTTATAAATAGATATTAATAGTCCGGATAATGTGTTGTGACTCATGATAAAGCCATGTAAAATTTGAAATTTATTATTAATAACACCATATATATATTATTACTTAATTTGCTCCTTCGGTTTGAATTGCATGCCTGTGATGTCCTATATGAATTAATAAATAGTCTGTAATTTGATCAGATTTGAATATTCTCCCTCTAATTCATGATATGTAGGAGTATTTGTCAAAGCTTCTTGATCTCATGTGCTATCCATGCATATTGCATGCGTAGGTAGAATGGTAGAATGGTAGAATGCAGCTAGCTGTATCATTGTGCCAAGATCGACGATGTTCAATGCAGGGATCAAATAATAACGGATCATCATGATGAATTATGAGATCATGACATGCATTGAAGACGATATAATGCGAAGGGACGTCGTGTCGTAGTTACTTTTTGGCCTAAATAGTATGAACAAGTGGTTGGATTGGTACATGCTAGCAACTTGCATGGCCTCTTGACTCGATCTGCTTTTTTCCTTCTAAAGTTAGTTTAGAGAGAGGTTTTGGTTTGGAATTTTGGGCAGAGAGTTTGAAAGCTGGCCGGGGATGCAAGCAAAAGGACGATAGGTTTGAAGAATGGGTTTTGGATCTTGCATGGAATGGATAGCATGTTGCAATTATACAGCTGTATGAGATCCTGACGGGACGAGTTGATCATAATGTATCCAATTGGTGGGCCAAGTCTATTCTTTTTATCAAACACCTAATTCCATGAATTATATATGAACCATTCAACTAGAGTCGTTTAGATTTAGAGATGAGTTGAGATGGTTTGTGAATAGTAAAATAAAAATTAAATTGTTTATTATATTTTATATAAGAATTTGAAAAAATTATAATAATGAGATGAAATGAATTGTGGTGGACTTTAAATTCAATCGACGCCATAAATATTTCCCACTTAGGGTGCAAATCAATCATTTTCCATCATAATATATTATTAATATATGATATGAACATAAAGCTGTTACCTTTCCTCCATCTCTGAATCTACTGGTATTATTCAGAGTTTAAATGGGACCAAGGCCTCTGCAACATTGCTACTAGCACTCCAACATTAATGGCATGCATGCATGTTGCAAAAGTCGAACCAAATTGAGGTGTCCCATGTTGTTTTACAGATCAGGTTATAAAAGCAAAGGTACTAACATTAAAACTTTAAAGTCGTGTTGAAATTAAACCAGCTGGCGGAATCCGATGTTTTTTTAATCGGCTGAATCAGAAATAATAATAAAAAAATAGCACGTGTGGCTTATATATTAATTTTCCATGAGCAAACAGAATGCAGGACAGGAGATCAGGATACTGGTGACTTGGTATATACATCATGTGATAAACAAGTGGGAAAGAAAAATCCAACAAGCTAGGGGCCGGAAGAGTGCCAAGAGAATTGGCTGGCTCTCTGGCATCAACAATCCTGACCATCATTTTGAACCGACTTCTTCCCGTGGGCTTAGAGAGTAGTTCGAAGGATAGAAAAGAATCTATTCGATGGTTTTAGAATTCCTTTGGTAGTAGGGATGGCGCACTCTTTCTTCCATTGTATCAGACTCTCGGACTGTAATTATACGTGCAAGTCGGTGGTCGATCTTCTGTAGCTATGTAGCTATCGATCGTGAGTTGGTCCGGTCCATTCAGGGACGTTCTTGCTGTGTTTGCGACAATGACACAACCAAAATTGTTTTTAATGATCACAGTAGCTTCGACAATTTGCCTTCAACGTACCTACAAGAATCTTTGGAGAATCCGTAAAATGCCAGATGACTTGTTTGCAAATCCCACTGTACGAAATAAATATGTGTATAAATATATATAAATATATATAGTATAGTACTATCAGTTTCGTGCATCTTATCCTTAAGACTCCTCTGGCTTAATTAGTTAGCTAGCATAATTAGTTAGCTAGCAGGGCTCCGCTTGGATGTACAAAATAGTTGAGTGCACTTCACTGGTAAGTTGTTTTGGACATTCAAACACACAAACGAGTGGAGTTCAACTTAAATTTGTTAATTGGGTCTCACGTAAATAGCGCCGGCAACTATCGAAAGAGACTTTATGGTTCCCCAGATATGAGTTGATAACTGACATTGGCTGGACAGTGTATTTCAAGTGCATTACTCATTGACATGTGTTGTTGGGCCCCATAACTTAAACCCACAGTANGAAAAAATTATAATAATGAGATGAAATGAATTGTGGTGGACTTTAAATTCAATCGACGCCATAAATATTTCCCACTTAGGGTGCAAATCAATCATTTTCCATCATAATATATTATTAATATATGATATGAACATAAAGCTGTTACCTTTCCTCCATCTCTGAATCTACTGGTATTATTCAGAGTTTAAATGGGACCAAGGCCTCTGCAACATTGCTACTAGCACTCCAACATTAATGGCATGCATGCATGTTGCAAAAGTCGAACCAAATTGAGGTGTCCCATGTTGTTTTACAGATCAGGTTATAAAAGCAAAGGTACTAACATTAAAACTTTAAAGTCGTGTTGAAATTAAACCAGCTGGCGGAATCCGATGTTTTTTTAATCGGCTGAATCAGAAATAATAATAAAAAAATAGCACGTGTGGCTTATATATTAATTTTCCATGAGCAAACAGAATGCAGGACAGGAGATCAGGATACTGGTGACTTGGTATATACATCATGTGATAAA
>QEOT01008921.1:0-17957 GCA_003123785.1 Pterocarya stenoptera | reverse complement strand
GAGAGAGAGAGAGAGAGAGAAAACTGAGATGCGAGGAAGAAGACGGATTGATATCGAAACGATGCCGTTTAAACCAAGACAGCATCGTTCTACTTTTTTTTTTAATAAGTTATGAATAAAACGACCCCCCAAATGGCGTCGTTTCTGTTGTGTTTAAAACATAATTATAGGATTAGAACGACGCTGTTCCACTTAAACTTAAGTAGCGTCGTTTTGAGTATAGAATATATAAAAAAAAAATTAATTTCTTTAGTTGGCCAGTTCAGTGGTTTGAACTAGGTTTGAACTGACGCTGAACTAGCCGATATCGATTTTCTCGATTTTGTACTGCACGCCGACCGGTTCTCCATCGGTTTAGGCCGGTTCCAAGCTCGACCAATCGGTCTGAGTCGGTCTCGGTCGCTTTTCCTATTTTTTGTACAGCCCTACTCGATATCACATTTATAAGTTCAAGAAATATAATAATAGAGAAATGTTTTAAAAATAAAAAGAAAAAAAAAACTCTCTCTCACCTGTTAGGCTTCCAATAAGTGATTATTGCTCAACAAATCTTCTTAAAAATGACCGAACAGTAAGTATTTTCATTATCGATCTTTCACCTGATTAGCCTTCCCAGCATCAACCCATCAAATTTTAAAAAAAAAAAATGGTCTAAAGATCAAGATGTTGCTAATAGGTTTCTTCCCATTGCATTCACATGATCCCATCTCTCTATTTGAAATTCTATNTATCAATGGTTTCAATCTACATCCGCAATTGAGATGTTACTGTTAGATAAATGAAAGATCTGTGCTATATTTTTAAGAGGATTGTTATGTATCCTCTATTATTCTTTCTTACACTCCACATATATAGTATTTTTATATAGTGTATTAGTGTTTTTCATTGACTGTAAAGTGTGGAATGATGAATAATAGCTGATGATAAGAATTTTTCTATTTTTAATGGTTTGATCTTAAATGCATTGAGAGCATGCACTTAGATAGTACGTAGTTTAATCATGTGTAAACTACAAATTGAAAGATAATTTAATAATTTTAAAATGTGAAATATAATTCAGAGAAAAAAATATGTAACCCCAATAATTTGATAAGAGGCAAGAAAATGGACTATGATTTCATATAATCTTATGACTCAAAATAATTTCTACAATTTAGAGAGAAATAGACATATATAAATGCTATATATACATTCTACATCTTTTTTTATAGAAACTATTTAATACAATATGATTTATATATTGTGTCTATTTATATTTAAATTGTAAAAAATATTTGAATAAAAATATAATTATAAGAAAACTCAATCCCAAAAAAGTAGGCCCCTCAACTTTGATGAGCACCGGCGCCAATGCCATTAAATTATGGCTAACTTTTAACGCCTCGTTTGTTTAAAAATATATACATATCATTTTATTTTATTTTATTTTATTTAATTATTATAATTTTTTAAATTTTAATATGAAATAAAATAAATAATTCAATTTTTTTAAATTTTAAAATAAAAATAATATTAAAAAATATATTCTAATAATATTTTATTAAACTTTTTACCTTTAATCTCAATTCATCTCATCTCATTTCTATAAACAAACGAGACAAATCGATAGTCAAAACTTTAATGCTCAACTATTAAACTACAATAAAGACAAACAATTCTTCAAATTCGGCTACCTACTGCTTATCTCTAAAATAATATTTTACTCTAAAAATATTCTCCAAATTGATAAAATGTGTTTGTTAGATAATTAAGTTGAAAAGGAAATAGTTGGTAACAATAATTTTAAATAAAATTTAAATTATTAATTAATATATAAAGTGTATTTAAAAAATATGAAAAAAAAATTAAAAATTATTATTAAAATATCTAATATTATATTATTATTTTGATTTTGATATGGTTAGTTCAATTTGGATTAATATCTCCAATGGTTAAAACATACACTATCCTAACTTATGATCTTAAGTCCAAACATACACCATTCTATAAGCTCCACAAGTCTTTCAAAGGTAAGACCTTTATGAAGGTTATGTGTGGTTTAGCCTTACACTTCCAACCTTTGGCCCCAATATGTATATATTCTTTCCCTTTTATCTTTGCCTTAAAAAAGAAGGTCAACGGTACCCGACAAAACAAAAGGAACCACATATACAAAGATTTGATCACCTTGTACTCACAAAATCACGAATTCACCTCACATGTGGCTGCCTAGCTTTCAGATCAGAGCCAACAATGTCACGTGCTATGATGCAGAAAATAAATAAGAGTACGCCCGTTTCGATTTCACTGAGCAATAAAATACACCAAAACCAATAATTTCCACACTCATTATGGGTGGTAGCAGCCTCCGACCTCACACCATTAAAGGCCTCTGGCTGCAACCTAAGAGACCCTCAAAGTCCGGATACAAATATTGAAGATTCAAGTTTAAACTTTTACTAATAATAGATAGAGAAATGATAGTCGAAATGGAGCGCGCAAGTATGTACAATTCATTTGAAAAAAGTAATTAATTATAAGATTTAAGTAAAAAAATTATTTTTTTAATTGTGAACTCCACTATCTTTTAAAAAAATTACATAACGCTTACGTACTATCTAGCGTTGCTATATTATAAAGAGTAATGCTATATATAATTTTTATTTACAGACTGTATTATAAGTCTAGTTGATTTTATTTTTAAATTTTTTTAAAATTATAGTAATATCCTTATTAAAATAATATATTTTTTTATTTAATGAAGGATTTGCACATGCAGTCTTCAAATAAAGACTACAAATAAAAATTTCTCTATTATAAGACCCATCTTAATGAAATTTAATGGTCCATCCTAACAGTCTATAAATTGTTCAACTACCATTTGCACTGCTGGGTACTGCACAACAGAGAAAAATGGCCTCTGCCTTGCTTATGCTCATTGCTCTAGCCATATCTCACGGTTCAGCACAAGGGGCTGCACTATCGACAAGCCCCAACACAAGCGCTGGAACCCCGGAGCCGGTGCCGCTTCCCAAAGCAGCAGAGGAATTCCTCCAAGGACACAACCAAGCAAGGGCAGCAGTTGGAGTCGGCCCACTAAGCTGGAGCTCGCAGCTAGCCAACGCCACGAGCCTGCTCGTCCGGTACCAGAGAAACAACATGGGCTGCAAATTCGCAAACTTGAGCAGCAGCAAGTACGGCGGAAACCAGTTATGGGCAGGCGGCCAGATCGTGACACCAAGCATGGCCGTCGATGTGTGGGTGAAAGAGAAGGAATACTATAACCACACCGACAACTCATGCCTGCCGGATCATCGGTGCGGCGTCTACACTCAGGTGGTGTGGAGGAAGTCTCTGCAGTTGGGTTGTGCTCAAGCTACTTGTGTGAAGGAGGACACCAGTCTAACAATCTGCTTCTATGATCCTCCGGGGAATGTTATTGGGGAGAGCCCTTACTAGCTAGAGATTTCTTTTGTGAACTTAGGATCTGGTTTTAAAGCTTCATACATTGTTATGGAAGCTTTTTGTTTTATTAGATAAAGGTTATGGAAGCTTTGATGTGAAATAAATGTTTGATGTGCAAGTTGTTATCTTTAAGTTGCAACAATCCGAATGTCTTTACTTGCAATTAGTATAGCTTGAGAATAAGAAAGAAATGGGTAGGAGAGATCACACAAATTGTAGAGCATAGAGAGAAGGGAATGACCAAAATGTGATTCATGTTGAGTTATACTAAAGTAGAGGAAAATTTGTGCAACTAGAACTAGTCTGGGCACCATAAAAGGCCGATTAGTGAGCTTATTATTATGGATAAAGATCCTCTCAAGTCCATATTAGAATTTGAGTATTTGAAGTATGAGAGAAATATAATACATGAATTTGACTTTGCCCTGTGCATTATTATAAACTCACCGACATGCGTAAGCAAGAAGTAGGATGCCCTACTTGAGATTGTTAGCCGGGCCACCGTAAACGGACAGATGATAATAATTGAACCAAGAGAAAGAGAACCTAGCTTTTCCTCCATTTTCTTCTTCACAGCTTTCAGCCTTTCAGTCACAAGCATTAGTGTGTTCACGTGACTATATCCCCCATTTTAATTTTTGAAGAAATTTTGATTAAACAATGTCTTATATCCCACCTCCTGTCACTGTACTTTTTAATTTCACAAAACAAAACAAAACAAAAATCCAATTGAAAATAACACAAGTCGGAGTAGAAATCACAAGCACTGGGCACACTTCACAAGTGCTAATAACTTTTAGATCTGTTGTTAATTGAGGTTAAATCGATGGTCATGAATCTAACTTGTATGCTTCGACTCGGTTCGTATAAATTCGTACAATTTTATTTTTATTATCTTATAGTATCATTGTCTTAAATGCATAAATATAAAACAAAAGGTGGAGGGCAAAGAGTAGTCATGGTACAGTTTAGACTAAAAAAATGCACCTTGAAACAGATTATTTACATTTCTCAATGCAAAATCTCCCCTTTCACAAAACTACAGCAATGTAGGATAACATGGCCAGATGGAGATCACATAATGCGAGTAACCAAAGCCATAGATCAAACTTGTATCCTCCCTTTTCCGGCTTCACATTCTACTTTGTACAAAGATAATGGTAATTTCTCCTAGTATATAGTCTTATGAACATTGCATTCTACCCCAAGTATTAAGCAGCAGGCAATGCAAACAAAATCACTTAATCAGGTCTTTAGAAATCAAATACCGAAAGGTGAAGTTGTGAGCAACCCACTCGATGTTCTTGCGAGATTTCCCTATCTTACATTTCTTGACACTCTTCCTCAAAGATTCGGGTAACGACTGTTGGATCATCTCTATCACTCCAGCTGGACACAAACCAGAGTCCTTCACAAATGACTCAACCATCTTTGGTAAAAGGATTTTATGATTCTTGCTTACACCAAAGGTAGCTCGAATGTACTCTTCTTTTGCAGCTTCCAGTTCTTGAACTACTCTCTTGGGCGTGTACACACGAACCTAAACGAAACAAAAAGACTAAAAGATTAAAATGATTCCCAGTTAGTAGCAACCACATGATATGATAGCAGTTCTATCCTTCATCATATGTTGAATTTGTTTTAACTTTTAGATGTTTATGAGATAGAAACACTGGTGCAGAACTTGCATAGTTTCACACCACTGAATAACTTTTTTTAGGATCCAACCATTTTTGTTCCTCATTTTCTTGTCTTTTTTCTCAAGGGGGGGTGGGGGAATGGTTTTTTGTTGCAGCAGACTATACTCGGAGAATAATAAGCATCTGTACAGAAGAAGCCATGAGAATGAAATGATTCATAAAACCGAAAAACCACAAAAAAAAATAGTACCGCAGGATCAGAATGGCTTCCCGAACAGAGAGCAAAGTGTAAAAGAGGCTCTGGATGCTCAATCGAATATGCTAGCCGTTCACCAGATTTGAATTTCGATCTTGAAGAAAGTAACATGCGAAGCCACTACAAGCACAAGCAAGCTTTATAAGCCTCACTACAAATATGAATTTGGAAGAGGTTCCAAGGTAAATTACAAACCGAAAGGAAAATAAAGTTTAGTTGTCTTGGGAAAATATACATAAATTTGAGCTCCTACTGAGGTGAGCGAAAATAAATAAGAGGATCGGCTGTAGAACTGCGATGCAGCAAAAATGTTTTTGTGTTCATTAAGGAGAAACTTTAAAGGCCAGCGATCAAATCTAAGACCGGATCATTCCACCAGATTCAAATGAAGAGCATTCAGAAAAGATGTTAACACTAATGAAACCAAAGTTTTGGGATCCACCTGTCCAGGACGAGACATTCGGCAACCTAGAATAGAACTCTGTATGGTGTCTGGACTGATAATGTGACCCCCAACGTTGTATGCAGCCTGTTTTGTACAAATTTGTAAGAAGACAACTAATCACAATGGATATACTCCTACATGACAAAGGAGGCTCATCCTACCTTTAAGAGTAGAAAAACTCTCTTGACATTGTTCTGTGGAATCCCATAAGCCAAGTACGCCTATTTGGGAACAAAAAGTTAATACATTTCACATGCATCAAATATAGAGGAATAGAAAGAAGTAATCACGATAAAGTTCTTTTTTTTTTTTGTAAGCTAACACTATGAAGTTAACATGTTTATTGATGAGAATCATTACATGCATCACCAAAGCATTGTGTATGTTAATCCAGAAGGCTAGCTTCTCTTCATGTTTCAACTTCCTAGGATCTACTTCTTCTAAGCGGCAAATAAGTGACCTGCAACAGAACAACACATAATCATAACGCAAATCACAAGAGACTAGAATTCAATTGAAACACTGGTATTTTTTTCCTCTTCAATTGAAATTTAGCACCATTGGCCTAAGAATTTTCTCGGGTAAACATGTCCAAAGCTTCACCTGAAATTCTGTATCAGGTGTTCAGTATCACCCAGTTTTTGACCATCTCTGTATATCCAGGGTACTTCAACCATTGTGCTGTATGGTCCACTGAACTCTTTGAGTCCTTCCACATGGAAAGGATTATCTAGCCGTGCATCAAATGATGAGTTATTCCTGAAACCAGGACTCCACATCTCACACTGATCTCGTGGAGAAAATGCACTCGTTGATGACATAGATGAGTTGGGAGATAAGAGGCCATTATGGGTCAATGGTGGATCTGCCAGCTTGCAATACAAGGCCGACATACACTTAATCATGTCCTCAGAAAGCTTGTTAGGTGTCTCTGGAACATGATCAGAGATGCGGGTACCAAGATGCTCTGCCAGACTTACTATATTTGATGAAGTATTCTCAGCATACTGTAGAGAAGAAACTGAAAGTTATAATCCACAGAATGTCTACCTATTGCAATATAGACTTATACATGGATTACATGACCTTCACATGTTTATTGCTCCCCACATATCAAGATGATTGGAATTTAAAAACCATTTCATCTATAAAATAGATTTTTTTAGAGGACGGTACCCTGTACTTTTATTGATAACCCAAACATGTGCAAAGAAAGTTCAGTTATCTTATGTTGTAAAAATACGGAGTAGCTTGAATCCAGCCCACATATAGTTTACTCTACTTTGTATCATAATATTGTAGCAATTGCAACAGGATAGCCAATAATACATCTCCACATCATGTCGCAGTGACATTTTTTCCATCATTTTATCCCCTATCAAAGGAAAATTGAGATTAATGGGATTATCCTTCTCCTTTGGGGAACCAATGCTAAGGCATATCATGATGTGATGTCACCAAAAGCAATTGGCAATATCAAGGGAGCCAAGCTCCAATTTGAGAAAGTTGGATTATGTGATTGAACTTTAAGTTACCTCCATACTGGACAAAGGTTGGGAATGGCATGCACGTAATGCCTCTGCTGGAGGTGAAGTTCTAGTTGAAAACGCTGAACATTGGGATAATGAGGAGTGACAGCGATGAACATCAGAATATAATAGCTTCTCTTCTCGACCAATTCCATGGGATTCCTTGCCAGGATTGTCAAGTGATTCACAAGCAGATTGTACTGCTGAAATTTCCCTCTTTGATGTAATATCAGGCCTGGAAGCTTGGGGAATCCTNAGAGAAGAAACTGAAAGTTATAATCCACAGAATGTCTACCTATTGCAATATAGACTTATACATGGATTACATGACCTTCACATGTTTATTGCTCCCCACATATCAAGATGATTGGAATTTAAAAACCATTTCATCTATAAAATAGATTTTTGTAGAGGACGGTACCCTGTACTTTTATTGATAACCCAAACATGTGCAAAGAAAGTTCAGTTATCTTATGTTGTAAAAATACGGAGTAGCTTGAATCCAGCCCACATATAGTTTACTCTACTTTGTATCATAATATTGTAGCAATTGCAACAGGATAGCCAATAATACATCTCCACATCATGTCGCAGTGACATTTTTTCCATCATTTTATCCCCTATCAAAGGAAAATTGAGATTAATGGGATTATCCTTCTCCTTTGGGGAACCAATGCTAAGGCATATCATGATGTGATGTCACCAAAAGCAATTGGCAATATCAAGGGAGCCAAGCTCCAATTTGAGAAAGTTGGATTATGTGATTGAACTTTAAGTTACCTCCATACTGGACAAAGGTTGGGAATGGCATGCACGTAATGCCTCTGCTGGAGGTGAAGTTCTAGTTGAAAACGCTGAACATTGGGATAATGAGGAGTGACAGCGATGAACATCAGAATATAATAGCTTCTCTTCTCGACCAATTCCATGGGATTCCTTGCCAGGATTGTCAAGTGATTCACAAGCAGATTGTACTGCTGAAATTTCCCTCTTTGATGTAATATCAGGCCTGGAAGCTTGGGGAATCCCCCCTCTCGATGCATTTATAGATGATTTTAGTCTTTCATCCTTGGAAGATGGAGGTACAGAGGATATCTGTTGATCAAATGCTTTCCGGTACAAGGAAAGAAGATATTGCTCCAAATACACGACTTCCAACTCTAAAACTGAAATTTCCTTGATTAACTCTGTGGCTGGCTGGAGACATCCAAAAGCAACGTTAAAATGCAGTCTGAGAAATGAAAATGCAGCTATGAGGCAAAAGGAAAACCAAATCCAGAGTCAGTAAACAACACTGGAATCATACATGACTCTGGTCAAAAAAATAATGACTAGAATAAAACCATAAAACTAGTTAATATCAGAGTCCAAGATTCATAAATCCCAAGAACCTTTAAGAAGTTGGACAACACATGGTGTCGGTTTAGATGGCATGCAGTGTCTAACATACTTACCCAAAAGAAAAGAATTCATTGAGAATTATCGGTAGATATTGACAGTTCAAAGTTTTCGTTTTGTTTTTCTCAAGTAAATGAAATTCTGGTTAAAACAAAGCAGCATTACAAATAGAATCCAAAATCTCAAGATAAGGGAAAACTACATCTAAAATGGTGGCATTGCAATTAACTGATGTAAATAATTTGCATACTCACACACACAATGCTTTTCTTGTTTGTAAGATGTAGATTACCTTGGGCATTAAGATTTCAGTTGTCTTCTCATGAGAGGAAGACCTATAACCCAATCCCTTTTCTAAAGCATGGCGGACCTCAAATTGGTTTTTTAATCCCTTCTCAAGTTGGAGAATCTGCATGGAAGATATTCAACAAATAAGTAATTATAAGAAACAATGACTGTGAAGCTGGAACCTATTCTCAATACACTGCTGAACTAATTCATAAGGCCCATAACCCAGAAAATGGATTAGAGTAAGCTTTTTGAATCTTCTAAACATGGTTATCAAGAAGAAAAAGTTGAACTCTATACCTCTTGCCTCAAAGAATTATGAACTTCAGCCTTGGCAGATTGTTTCTTCTTGGTTTTAATATTTTTTAAGTGCCCCATATCCTGAAACCAGGCAAAATCCATAAATTAGAAATCCAAGTTGCTTGTGAAATTATATATACAAAATTATCAGAGAAAGATCTACATGAGAGCCATACAAAATGGTAATTATTAAGTAAAAGGTGTTAACTCAGCTCAAACAGGCCTATACAGCAACTACTGAGGGTCACTTAGGCCTAGTTTGGATAGCAAAATCCTTCCATCTCATCTCAATATCCAAACACCACAAATACAAACACTTTTCAATTTCAAGTTTTTAACTTTTTCATCTAATCATTACAACTTTCCCAAACTTCCAAACAAAACACAAAAAACAATTCAACTTTTTCAAATCTCAAAACAAAAATAATATTAAAAAGTTATATTTTAACAATATTTAAACTTTATAATATTTTTATTTAACTTTTTCTCTCTCATTTTCCAAACAAAAAATCTTCACAACCTCCTACTATTCACCTACACTCCACACTTCATTTATTATTATTATTATTATTATTATTTATTAAATATTTTTTATATGAATAGTGAATAGAAAATTTAAAATATTTTAAAAAGAATAAATTCAAAAAAAATTTTAAAAAAATATTAAAAAATTTAAAAATTTAAAAAATAGTGGAGTGTGGAGTGTGGTGGAGGTTGTGTGGCAAAACCCTTTCCCAAAATCCCATAAAAAATTTTAACTCAAACCATTTCACTACTGTTCACAAATCATTGTACTACTATTCACATATCATCTCATCTCATCTCACTATCAAATGAGGCCTTATGCTCTAGATGGCATTGTGTTGGGGTCATTAAGATGCATTATGGCAAACATCAAACAAACAATAAGATGCAGTGGATAATTTCTCGAAAGACAAAATAGTAACCAATGTTACCAGCTTTATACGTTCAGAGGCCTTAAAGGAACTATTGACGCCATCTTCCTCCAACCTTCTCTTATCAGGAAAGCTGCCAGAGACAGAGCATTCACAGAATTAATAGAAACTTGATGTATAGCTATTATCCAATTACAAACCCAAGCAACTAAAATTTCATTGGTCTGCCACACGGAAGAAGAAGAAGAAGAAGAACAACAACAACTACATCTCCAGCCCCTTCCATTGGGGTCTATTTAGAAATCATTTTCCCTAAGCTCATGTCAAGGGCTTTCTAATTACATTCAATGCGTGATATTAGTTAATAATTCACATACCTTAAAAACTTCGTCAGAAGATAAGGGATGTGGAAAACAGGTGGGAAACAAATATAGAAATTATAGGCAGCGAAATATTGTGTGCGTGAGTACATAGATATTTTCATGCCAAAAAAGCCCAGCTTCAGTCTAAACCAACCCATTTTCACCCTGTCTTGAAGCTCTGGACCTTTGGTTTCCACATCAGCCAGATAATCATCCGGGATATACCCCCTTGGGAGGAATGACTCACATATACGGACATTAACCAAAAGAAAAAGGTGATTGGAGCTCAAATTTCCAATTTTCCTCTATAACCCATCTCAGAAGTCATTCCAGTTAATGCACCTCCGCAAGTAATATACCAAAATCTAGAAAACGTATAAGGAGAATGACAACTAATTAACAAGAGAATTTAAAAACCCGGCAATAAGATAGCTACCTCTTTGAACGCCTGTGCTTTGGGCTCATTCTCAGTCCAAGCAGTTTAATATCTCTACTCTCCTCAAACCCCATCTCTGAAAATCACCCCAAACAGAAATCTCAGCGAAACAAAAACATTTCATAGAAGCACAAAAAGGAAAAACAAAAACAAGAGCAGCATAACTTTAGAGGGAGAAAAGAAGAAGAAGAAGAGAAAAACAAGAGCAGAAAACTTACCATTACACTCCAGAACAAAATAAGCAAATGCCTAGCTGGAATGAATGAGAGAAAACCACGGCCCACTAATCCAAAAGACCAAATGACGGTTTTTAGAGACCTCCAATTACACTCAGCTTCCACTTCTCGTATTGGCTTTCAGCAACGCAGAGCTTCAAGTACCCACAAAGCGATCATTTTGCTGCTACCAGAGTCTGAACATATAGCAGAGCTGAAACGATGGCACAAAACTAACAAAAATCCGGCCAAGAAACCAAAAAGCTGCAAGCTTTTGACCAGCGAAAGCCTTCTCTTTGAAGGGTCAATCGCTATAAATCTTTAAGCTTTTGTGAGGGAGGAGTGGCTTTTTGCGATAAAAGTAGTAAACCAGTTCGTGTGCTTTTAATTGTCAAAGCGTCCAAAAGCGGACAATTTTCACTCAAACCAAAGATCGGACAAATTGAGAGGAAAATGAATTCTGGGTATTGACTGTTGGGAGTGAAAATATATATAGGTTCATGGCTCTGTTGGATATAACGTTATATATAACGATCCAATTTACCACATTCTCTATTCTTGTTGGGAAGCAAGTGGGAGTTGGTGAACGCCAGGTCCAACTTTGTCCCATACTGCTATGCATAGTATCCTACATGTCGTATGTATGAGGTTTTACTTCTACTGTTTAACACCCCTAAGATACCTTTCGAGTGTACATCAAATTACATAAATTAATTGTCTCTCTCTTTTAGTATCAGTTTCTTGTCAGGGTGCCAAACATGTAACGATGGTTGTATTGTCTTCCTTCGGAAAAATTAATAAGAAACTCACAATTATTTTTACCATCTTTTATATAAGAATAATTCTTCTTATCAGTCACTATTTACTATCTTACACCCCACGTTATATGAAAAAAAAAATGTCAAGTTTAGAACGTAGGAGTGAATAATGACTGATGTATAGCAAAATCTTTTATATAATTATGGAATTGTGTAAATAGTTATAAAATGGTTATATTCTATCGAATAAATAGCGTGATCAAGAATTTTCAGCTGCTGTACCTTTAATTAGGGATCTTACCTGAAATTTGTTTCATCAATCAGTCATTAGCAATGATAATTAAACCCATTTAACAAAAACTCACAAGATCCCAAATCATAATTAATCCATCAAATCCCACTACCTTTTTTTTTTTTTTTTTTATAACAAATCCCACTACTCTTAATTGTTTATTTGCCGTACGTTTAACGTCCATATTGATGAGAATCATTGTGTTTTTCCTTTTTCCATCAATTAATGTTTTGTCAATCAACTTTGTTGGACCATGACCAATATTATACGAATATAATAGCAAAAGAGAAATATAATGATCATTTTGGGTTGATTAGGGAGTCCACTCATTGAACCATAATTCGGACTGGAGCGTGACTGACGAGCATTATAATTATCAAACAGGTTATGAACAAAATAAAACTGAGCGACAATCAAAACAGGGCTGAGTCCCACTGTAACTCACTAATAAAAATTTAGGGTTTAGAAGAAGAAAAGCAGGCTCACCTCAAAAGGGATGAAAGGTGACCAGATGACGGATAAAGGAGACATTGGATGCTTGAAAGGAAATGAGGTTTCGTGGGGTTTTTTTCTCTTTGTCGAAATCTCTTTTTGTAAAATTAGGAGATGCCCAGATTGTCTTTCAGTATCCAAGAGAGTAACGTTTGTCAAAGAATCCGCCATATAAAATATGCTTTATAGGCCTTGACCTTTTTCCAAGACCTATACAAAAGAAAAAGAAAATATGGCCTGGTATGGTGGCCCGTCTCTCTTTTTGTCGCCTTACTCACCTACTGATCAGAAAAGGAAAAGCTTATTTTTCACTGCAGCGAGAGTGAAAGAGATTATTGAAAACTTCTTCTTTACCAATTGTTTATTGCATACCTTTTTTATTGAGATTGCAGGAAAAGTCCATAGCTTTGCCTATCCACATGACTGTATAAAGCCTGCTGTACTCTAGGAAGTTTATTTTAAACCAAAAATTTGGGCTTAGTTACAACTGAAATCAGGAGCATTTTTGTTAAGATAAAAGATATTTGATAAAAAAAGTGAATAAAACATAGACTTCATATGAAAAAAATTAATTTTTTAATAGTGATCTTTATTTTTTTTTAAAGCAATTACGCGATATTTACGCATTTTACTATTGCACGTAAAATTACTAGTTTGTTAAACAAGCTACGTACAACTAGAGTGGTTGGATATAATTTTGGGATTCTTTAAACTACTCCATCACCAGGCTAGGGGTTGAATTTGAAGTTGAAGTTTTAGTCCCAATAAGTTAAACAAATGAAACTTCTATTTTATCTTATTATCTAATTTTTATAAAAGTCAGGTGATTAGCATTCAATGACAAAAGTTCAAGAAAAACGAGAAGATCACACTGTCTATAATATATATATATATATATATTTAAATATATTTACATGGTTTAGGAGCCTGCAGCAAAGTGATGATCATTTTTCAAATGAACTTGACAGACATGCTTCATAGATGTATGAAATTATCGAGTCTGCAGCTGTGATATTATCGAGTTGCATTAATGATATTCTTTATTTGTAGATTTCCAAAAAATAACATTTCCTATAACAAGAATCTGATTCACAGAGTTTCATGCAGCTGAATTTTTCTCAAAATATTGCCAGTTTATAAACACAAGCTCATTAGATTAGAAACTCATGTGGTTTAAGCAGATATCTGTATATATGCAGTGTTTTAAAAATCTTTTGTGGACAATAAACAATGCCAAGATACCTGACATGTTCACAATCTCCATTGGAGTTTTGGCTTAGATTTGCGGATTGCCCTGGAAGAGTTGAAAAACCAGGCTAAGTGACAAGTACTTGCATGAAGGTTCCAGTGATTTGAAGGACAGTACTTACAATATTACTCACTTTTCAAGAAAATCGTACGCTGTGTTCAACTGAATGATAAATAAAAGACAAATTAGAAGTGAATATTTGAATTCAAAAATTTTGTTAACATGCATTCTAAAATCATCCGACCGATTGCAAGCTGGCCAGAAGCTGCTTCTTCCACTTGACTTTGTTACTAATACTCATGCGGACTCGTTTGGATAATGAGATAAGATAGTTTTAGATAAGTTAAATAAAATATTATTAAAATATTATTTTTTAATATTATTATTGTTTTAAAATTTAAAAAAATTGAATTGTTTATTATGTTTTATATAGAAATTTGAAAAAATTATAATAATAAAATGATACGAGATCAAACCATATCTGTATCCAAACAAGAACAAGAGCACCTTAGAGTGTTCCATGCATGCACGTTCATTTCATTATTATTATTATTATTATTTTCTTTGTTTGGAAACAGCACCAAGCTGTTTGGATGTAACCATGCAAGCTGATGCTATTTTTGACCAAAAAACACAAATTGTTCTCTCGTGTAAATAAAGAAGTATTATCTAGTAATGCATAATCGATATTAATATTTCTCCAAGGAAATTTGGAATGAAGTGTTGCTAGTAGTAAGGATTATTGAGTGCCCAAATCACAAATGGTGATTCCAAAACATGAATCAGAGATCTATTATATGCGAGCTGAGACGTGATCTGGTACTGATGAATACTGATGCATCATTTCTCACGGGTGGGGGGGGGGACTAAGATCGAGACAGTGCCTCGAGTTATAAGCAAAAACCCAAATCCATAAAACACGTCCTTTAGTTTAGGGAGACCGTGTGCTTGGGTTTGTATGGAATGGATAGTGGTGGGCAATTTTTTATTTTTTTTGATAAGAGATAGTGGTGGACAATTGGGAAGAGGCTCATAGGGTTTATATATATTTGATTGCGTTGGAAAGGTGTTGAGAATCCCACAATTGGAACAGGAAAAAAGCGAACTTTCCAAAGACATTTGGACAAGTGAGTCAATGCCAATCATAACCAGCAAAAGGCATCTCTGCAGCAACTTTTGTTTCCCCCATAATAGATTAGATGGTTCAAAGACCAACGGGCAATGCATTGGCTGGGAGGGTCGAGGCTAAGGTAGCTAGGGTTCCTTGCATCCAGCATAATATATAAGATGGACTCATTTGTTTTCAGAAAACTTATCAACTCATCTCCTCTCATCTAATCATTACAACTTTTCTAAATTTTTAACAACATTTAAGATTGTTTGCTCATCAACTTTGTGGCAACTTAGATCTATCACAGAGAAGCAAAAAGAAGAACAATATATTCTAATCACATAGAACACCAGATTATAAAAGTGTTTTGATTTGAAGAATCTGCATCTAGCCATAACGGGAACTGATGATTAAAAGTCTTAGATATCACGAGATCTAGAAGTGTAAAGTTCTAGAAAAGATCTCTTAGAATTAAAGATACAAATTAACGTGACTTTATATTTATTTTTTACAGTAAAATAAATCTAACGCATTAATTTAGTTTATGGGTGCATTCATTTCTTACATCTTCCATCTTTATTTTTCAACTAAGCTAGTCCTCTTACTCATGAGCTTATAACCAACTAGGTATCATATAAGTACATGATATATATATATGTTCTATATATTCATGTTAAGCAGCAATTGGGTTAGGTTCCACAACCATTTTGCAAGGAATTATCAGTAGTAGATACATCTCTTAATTAATTTGTATATGAAAGTTATTAAGAAAATATACTTTCTTTTCCTGCAAATGATCAGAAGGCCAGGAGGTTGACAACCTGGTACGTACACTTGCTTTACCTTTTGTAGCTCCAACCAAAATACCAACCCTCACTCAGGAAAAAAAGAACACAATTTTTCTTTTCTATTTAATTGATCTCAGGTTAGTGCATAATGACAGAACTACTCGCAGTACCAATGCACCTGGCCTCTCCCATTTTTCTAATTGGGAGATTCTGATCTTAAGTGGTTTCGGCATGCGCAGTACTACTGACATGAGATTCATGAATACATGAATATTAAAATTGCAAAAAATTAAATAACAATTTCGAATTATAATTTTGTTTAATTCAAGTTTCAATTTGAATAATGCTATCATGCCGTCTCATTTTGATTGCTCATGCATTTAAATTTTTTTCTTTTACTTACTGATTAAGGAAGTGACTGTTAGTGTGTTAGTACTGTTTTTTAAATATTTAAATATATTAAAACAATATAAAAAAAAAAAAAGAAGAAGAAGAAGAAACAAATTAAAGTTCCTTTGGGTTGTTTTCAAGAGAGTTATATGCTTATAATTAATTACGTGATGCAATAACCACTTAAGTTATCACACACGATTCCAAGCGAAGCATCACAAGGCCGCATCGAACCATCTTCAATCATAAAATTCAGTAGTGCCCGTTCCTATTTTATTGTTCCTTCACTGAGTGTGCTTAGAATAGAAGTTTTATATAAATTAGGGGTGAAAACCGACGCCTTCAACATGATCTTTGGACAAGATCGACGCTGACCGACGAGAAGAAATATGGAGGAGCAACCAGCTATAACCGGTCGATAGAAAGGAGAAAACCGGCCGTATCGACTCTGGCAGTTCACGGTCGATTTCTTGGTTTAAGCTAGCGCCAATGGTAGTCTGAGAAAGAGAGAGAGAGAGAGAGAGAGAGGGGATGAGAGAAACTAGAAATCGATCGAGGAAGAAGACAGGAGGTTGAAGACGATATAATATTGAAACAATGCCGTTTGATTTTGGCGTCGTTCCACTTTTTTTTTTCCATACGTTAAGGCTAAAACAACATCGTTCCACTTAAACTTAAGTGGAACGGTGTCGTTTCATATATAAAATTGAAATTAATATATCATCGGCCAGTTCGGCGGTTTGAAAGTGGTTTAAACCGGGACTGAACCGATCAACTTCGGGTTGAGGAAATAACCACTGCACGACGACTAGTTCTCCACCGGATGCCAGCCGGTTCTCCACCGGTTCTTGAGGCAGTTGGTCTGTTCGCGTCGATGGCATCTGGTTGCTTCGGTTTTTGTTCAGTCCAAATATAAATGTGTCGCTATGCTATTAAGTATTTTGGTTTAAGTTCTTTCGTTTTCATATAAAGCATGAATACCAAACCATTTTACACCTTACTTTTGTAATAAAGGAGAGAGGCGCCCTTAGTACACTTACCTTTCGCCCTTTCCTTTTGGGGTGCTAGGCAGTAATGCCTGGCATTACTCTAGCAGTTATGTCTAGAGTTATGGAAAGTAAAGGCTAGTCTTCAAGGCCAACCATCAAATACCATATGAGGATTGATTTAAAATCAGTCCTCCTCCCAGATGAGTACAAATTTGGATTTCTGCAAAATTCTCTCAAAGTTTTGGTTTCTGTAGAAAAGCATCTAGGTTATGGGCATTTGAGTGTGTCTCTAGTTTATCTACGTAGCACACTCACTCACTTGGTAGAGACTAACTCAGATCGACCAAAGATTTGTACGCTAGATTCACTCGTGGAACAACTACAAAATTTGACATATTTTTCCTTCTGTCGTGAATATTTTCGTGAACTCTAACATTGGTTGATATCAGAGCAAGATCTATTGTTCCCCTTGAAATGAGCATCTAATATGTCCATAATTTAAGCATGAATATTTTTTTGATTATATACGTCCTTTATTTGCCAAGCAGTATGGTATATTACTAGATTTTTTTCATTTGAAATTTCTGATTGTGGATGGATGTTTTTATGGAGCCTCTGCTTGATAAACAATGATCTGTTTGCGATGTGTGATATACCAATATTTATTGAGCCTCTATTT
>QEOT01008920.1:5738-17452 GCA_003123785.1 Pterocarya stenoptera | reverse complement strand
GAAGTGATGAAATCATCATCCTCATGAGTCTTCACCAGCAATATATGGAACACAGTGTCATGGTCCAAATTCTTGTGAATTGGTGATACTCATCCACAATATAGGTAGGTTAAAGCTAACTTTTTATAAGATGACGGGCAGTGCAATTTACATGGTTCAGCCTTTGGCCTACATCAGCAGGCAAAAGCCACCAGAAAACCCAATTAGTTACATCGGCTACCTATTTCTAACACATCCTAGCTCAATGAGATACGCACATTTGTAATCTAATTCTGATTCTCCCTAGTCAGATTGGGTCAGGTAAATTCAATTCATTTTAGATACTTGAGGCAGAGCCCCAAGCCCCTGAGAAGAACTGGAGCTCTTGTTATTTAATGTGGGGCTTATTTGAATGCCTATGATCAAATTTAATGGGTTGAGTCGAAGACATACACCATCATAACATGCTAAGAGCTCTTTCGTTGGATCTAGTGGCTAAGAGGTGGATGGCTAGGTCTCAGCGAGTGAGAGATCATCATTAAGGTGAAATTATACAGTCATAGCAGTTCTCGACTGAGAGGGGACTATGATTTCTGTAGGATTAAAAACTTGGATAATTTCATGTTGAAGGACATAAGTTCACATGTCTCTGCCCAGGGAAAAAATATGTTTGATTCTGTGCTAATGTTCAGAGGATGCCATATATCTTGAAGATTTGTGAACCATTTATTTTTAGAAAACAAATAGAGCATTTTGGTTACCTATTTTCCTGCAGAAACTACATGTTTGCTCAGCACTGGAAAACTGGACTGACAAGTTCATTGATTTTTCTCAGTCGTAACTTGGATTCTCGCCCTTAAGTTGGATCAGTGATGTTTCCACTTGATTGATATCTATTTCTGACTCAAAACTTGTCAAAAATTAAAGTTGAATTTGAATGACTTAATTGGATCAATAATTGAGTGCATTTAAATCTACAATCTTCATTTTTAGGTTGCTAGCAAGTTGTTAAGTCAATTATTTTATTGCTTATGAATTCATTGTTTGGGTTTTGCAGCTATTTGTAGATACACAACTGTTCACAGTTCTATCAGACTCTCATTTGTCCAGCTTTGAGAATGGGTACACTTAACTCAATCCTGTTAGTAGCAATGTAACCTTAAAACTCATAGGTACAAACATATCAGTCTGAATGACTAATTGAGGGATAATTGTCCTCTCTCACTGATCATGACGTTCCCTCAACAAATTTGTGTCAAAATTCAACAGTTTTGGAGCCATTGACTGTGAACTGCCACATAGCTGAAGCTTGTAACATAATACTTGAAGTAAAATTCCAAATACCACACACCAATACCCGTTGTAATGCCTAGCAGAAAGGATTCATGATCCCAATCTTTATGGCGGATCTCATTTTGGGCTTATTATATAGCTTCTCTTCACTCCAAATTTCTGTAAATAACTTTGAAAGAATGAATGAGGAGAGAGTTTTACTTTTACCTGATCGCATGATTTTCTTTGATGTATTTCACTTAAACAATTATTCATATATTATCTTCATTTTTTACCTCGTTTGGATTCAGAAATGAGTTGAAGTGAGTTTCGAATCCAAACTAGGCTGGGAAGCATGCAACATAAAAACATTTGAATAAACTTGTAAATATGGCATGTCCTATAAAAGGGGCTTCCAAAGAAGGAATGGTAACATGACTTAAAAAGTTAAAACACGTATGAGAAAAGTTACATCTACTTACTAACTCTTTCATTAGCTTCAAGAACTCCACAAATTTCACTCGGCAACTTAACAATCATGGTCATTAAATTTTGTACTATTGAGTTACCACAGTATTTTCGATTTGCACTCGAAACTACCAGGCTTGGCAATTAGTACCCTAAAATTTCAAGATTTCGACAATTTGCATACTCCATTAAGATTTAATCAGAATGTGCCTTGTCTTACTTTTTGTCAATCTTTAAAATTAACCAATGATGCAAGTTGATTAACTTTGCTCTTTAATTGTTAGACTTAATAATTTTTTTAACACTTCTTTAAAGCCGAGAACTAGACCAACAATTTTTTTATAGGAAAAAAATGTACAGTTACATAATTCTTTAGTTATTTCTACTAAAAAAAAAATAAAAATTCTCATTCATTATTTATCATCCCACACTCTACATCCTATGAAAAATACCCCCATACCTTATAAAAAACACTCACACCCTATGAAAAAGTTATAGGTGTAGGATGTGAGAGTAAATAATAGCTTATGCTTAGTAAATCCCAAACCTAAAATTGTTTTAGAGCGGTGTTACGTTGCCACTCAAAATAACCCGCTGCAAGTTACCACTAGGCCAAATTCACATTTTCATTTTTTTTTCAATTTTTTATTCATATATATATTTTTTAAATATTTAAAAAAATATATATCAATACACTTACTAGTCACTTCCTTAATTATTAAATAAAAAAATTAAAATACATGAGGTGTCAAAATAAAGGGACAAGTTGAGTAGACAAAATAACATTTTTCATTGTTTTATATCTATACCAATAACTTTCTCTGTTCTAATCGTTAAAAAGTAGACCAAAAGGAAAAGAATACGAATGGAAAATACAGTTTAGTTATTTTCCATCTCGAGTGTAGATGACCCACCAGATACCACTCCATATCAAACAGAAGATTGCCAATTGCAACACGGTTTAGTTAGTCAAGAAACCTTAAAAAAAGATGGAGAGTTCACGTAAATAGAAGAGAATAATCGCTACAAAAATAATTGTACACGCCCAGTATTTTGTAGTTTCTTCAAGAAAGCTCCAGCAAAATCTTGTTATTCTATTTTATCACTCACTAATACTATTTGAAGCAAATCCTGTCAAGTCCGTTTTGACCAACTACCAGACTCTCATTTCTCGGTCGAGAATTTGATCGCAGATTATAGGGATCCCGGATCCAGTATGGTTGAAGGAAAGTGGCATGGCTCCCTTCGATGTGAGCAGATTTAAAGCACCTTCTATAAAAACATTTCAATGAAACAGTAGGGGGTTGAAGGTGCAAGGCTATGAGGCTCTCACATTTTCCACCCCAACCGACCATAGTTCCTTTGGTGGCAGCCTTCCCCTGGTGGTAGCAGCGGCTATCAAGAACAACGATCAGCTCATTTCTCATCATCCTCGGAGTCTGACTTTGCAAAAACAGGCTCAGGCTGGGTTTGTGCATATGCTGGAGCAATATACTTGGGATCTTTTTCTGCAGCATCAGCGTGCTTTAGTATAGCTTCTCTTGGATCTTCCTCCATCCATGTCTCCTTGATCATACCCCCTTGCTGCAATGGAACTCGAATAAGTCTCAACCACTACTTTCAAATTTGAAGTATGAAATATTGAGAGAGAGAGAGAGAGAGAGAGAGAGAGAGAGAGATGTGGGATATCCCATTACCTTAAGAAGGTATTGGGTCAATAAGCTGCCTGCACTTACGCCAACCCTTCCACCAAAGCCTGGTCCTGTTACAGGGAGTTCAGGCTTGTGGGACTTCATCGGGTCCTTCAATTCTTTCTCTCGAAGGCGCTTTCGACTTGGCTGATCTCTAAATAAAGGAAGAGCATGAGGGTTGTGAATAACAGGTTTTGCCACAAAATCATCAACAGATTTTTTCCTTGGAGCCCGAGCAACACACACAAGAGCCCCCCTCTCACTGAGAGTTGGATCATATAATACGTGAGTTCCTCCTTGGCTTTTGTTCCCAGACGTTGCAAAGATCTTCAGAAACAAAGAAAAACATAGATGAAAGTCAGTATGTTTTCACGCTCTTTTCTTTTTAGTAATATAGATTTCATAAAAAATCATAAAAGCCGCAATCCCAGTACAACAAAAGCTTTACTTATTCACAACAAAATTGCTTGGGAACAGAAGTTTTATTAGTTTACGAGGACTATATGACTATGATCTACAATCATGCTGCTGTACTGCATGTAAGAATCAGGATTGTACAACGTTATTTGTACCATAAAGCACGTTATATCATGTTTACCTGATTTAGCTTTGGGTGCCAAGTACACTGTACAACACTACAAGTAGGGGATATCCCAACCCTTGAAACAAGCTCAAGTTTGGCTCGATCATAAAGGCATAGCAAACCTCCAGTTGTGCTCTCCCTTTCAACAGATGTTCCAGTTAAGAATAGTTGCTCATCTGGACTGAATGAAATATTAGTTTGAGCATAGTGGTTTGGGAGATCCTCAAACACCTTAAGTGGCACTTTAATTTGGCGTAAATCCCAAACCTGACATGCATTTCACAAATTACAAGGACAAAACGAGCTAGGTAGATAAACATAACAGCTACAAATTCAATGGAATGTAAATGGAAACAGTCTCTGAACATGTCTATTATCACCTTCAGTGAACCATCAAAGCTTCTTGACAGTAGAAGTCGCCCGTCGCTAGAGAACTTAAGACCAGTAATATCATCTGAATGACTTTTTTCAACATATATGTCTGGCCTGCTTCCCCATCCAGGCTTAAGATTCCATATCTGAAAAATAAAGTGAGAACCCAATGTGAAAAGAAGCTGATGCAAAGTCCATCATGGCAAAGGTCCACACTATAACAATCGGCTATCACAATGCAAACATCAAGAGAACGTAGATAATTCTATCCTATTGCAATCAATTGGCACCAAGATATCAAGAGAAAAACAACAAGAAATTAGCACATTTGGAATGGGTCCCCAGAGGGTGGTAGACCTGATGACATGTTGGCAAAATCCTTGTCGTGACCGCAGAAACTCAGAAGTTTGGAAAGAAAGCAACGCCTGAACTTTTGAAGACTGTGAGAGGACAGCGACTGACTAAAAGCCATAACGTTCAACAATCTCTATGCTCGGAAAGATACTCACAACAGCCCTCGAGTTTCCAGCCTATAAAATTTTAGGGAATTTTGCTCTTCTGCTTCTTGCTAGTGGCTTTTATCCTTTTGTATACTTCCTATGTCCTTCTTTGGTAAATACTTCCTATTTCCTTCTTACTACTCAAAAAATAAATAAATGTGCTTGGGTTGTGCCCCTCTATACCCTATGCCTTCAATAAAATTTGAATTGCTTTTTTATTTTTGATAGGTAAAAAAATTGAATACTTATCAAATATAAAGGGAGAAAAGCAGCTAGTACCTGTATAGAACCATCTGCTATGCCACCAGCAATGCATTTTCCTTCATGATCCCAAGTGCATGTGGTAACTGGCACCCTTCCAGGCCTTGCAAGTTTTGGTTTTATGACCTACAGTATGAATAACTTAAGCATTTCGTTTAAGGTCACTTAATTTCCTGGTTGGATATCAAACTACGGCAGAATGAGGGAGGTCAGGATGGAGCAACTCCCCACCTCCCTTAATAATATGCTTGCATTAGTTACTAAATTATGAATGATATAGGAATCACTTGGGCCAATGAGTGCAAAACATGATTATTCATTCAAGGCCAGACGTTTGTGTAAAGCGTTTCAAGAAAATAAGAGAGAAATAGATCAAGCAAAACCCAGTCAGCTTTTTAAGTTAAGATCATTGACAAATACATGGCATCATTCCCCGGTAACAAAAACAGACAAACCTGCTTCTGACTTTTGAAGTCATTTACATCCCATATACGAAGTGATCCATCCTCTGACGACGATAGTATTGTCTCCTTATTTTTAGGGTGCCACTCTCCCCAAGTCAACCCAGATATGTGGCCCTTGGTGTTCTTCAGATCACGAATGTACATATCCCCCTTAACGAACTCACCTAGAGTAAGTCCATCCCTGTCATAAATCTGAAGGACAAGGAACACCAACATGAGCTTTGTCCCCCATAGACGACAGCTTTAAGCAATGACAAAAGAAAAAAGATGGTGTCTAATACCTTTGCTTGAGCTGAGCCAGTCACACACAAGAAACGATCTGCTGTCGGACTCCAGCTAAGATTACGAACTTGATGGCCTTCAGATGGTTCAAGCTGTCTAAATGAAGCCAGACGAGAATTCATTCCTTGAAAATCATACATATGTACTGTATAGTCATAACTGCCGGAAAGAACCCTAGAGCCAGAGTGGTCAACTGCAAGAGTTGAAACAACCTGTCAAAAGATGAAAAAGAACCAAGTTCTCAGTACCAGCTATTCGCCTAAACTCAAAACGACGCACAACACTCCAAATAAATATTTTACATATAAAGGACTCAATCAGCTTAATCTCATTTTTGCTTTTTCTATTGGATATGTGCTAGCTATCGGAAAAGAAAATTATCGAGGGGCAGATGAAAAGAAACACCTTGGTGTGTCCCTTGAGAACAATCTCATTACTTAGCGGAATCCGGTACCGATTCTCCTCCTCTTCTTCTTCGTCCGAACCTAAATCGCCCACATTCAGTCCAGAAGGCGGTCTCGGCGGTCCAATCATCTCCTCCTCCTCCTCATCGTCGGAACCTGATTGGGCCGGCGGCGGCCTCGGGGGACCAATAATCACGCCTCCATCCTCATCCGAATTCGAATCCGGATACACCGGAGGCCGAGGCGGCCCAACTAATCCAGCTTCGTCGGTTGCGGACCCTCCGTTGCTCGAAAATTCGGGGTTAGGGTTGGCGGATTTGGAGCTACGGAGGGAGGTGAGCCAGACTTTGGAGGAGGAGGAAATAGAAGGGAGGTCTTTGGCCTGGTTGGTGGAGGAGGAAGAGGATGGGGGTAGGTTTTCTGGAACGTTAGCGGTGGCGGTGCGACGAGTGGCGCTGTGAATGGCTTCGAGAGAGGTTTGAGGCTTGGATTGCTTGCCGAATGTCATAGGGAACTGGGCTCTGATCCCATCGTATATTTCCGCATCGTCCTCCATTTTCACTTCTCGGCTAAACTTCTTAGCTACTGCTGCTGCGTCGTCCCGGCTCGACTGCAATGGAAATTTATCTACGGTGGAAGATGAGGTGGAAGATGATTCGATTGCTTATGGACCAAGCTACACTATCGGGCCCGACAAGCCCATTTTGGATAATTGAAACCGAAATGTGGACCGGGCCCAACCCAAAACATATTTTACAGGAGGAAATGTTAAACACATGGCGTGGCAACTTGCACACATCCCGTAGACAAATAGACCTTAAGTTCGTGCTACAACTCTTTCAGGTATAAATTATTCTATTTTTAAGTTGAGATATAGAATCCACCATCAATTTTATTTAAATAATAATATTTCATTTATAATATTTAAATTTAAAAATTTATTTTTTAAATTAAATTATATCATATAAACACTTTATTAAATATGTTGTATACACCAACTTAAAAATATAATTTTTTTTTTTCAGATCTACGGAATGATTTTGGCAACAACAAATTTGACTGCATGCTAATGTGACAGTGTCACATGACATACATGTAAGCAAGATCAACATTTGACTAGCAGCGTTTGGTTTTTAAATTTAGTTGAGTTTGGTCTAATTTTAAGCTGAATTTAACATCTAAATATTCAATTCTCAAATTACTAAATTCATCTCAACTTAAAATTTTCTTACACGTGAGACCCACAATCTTTTTTAACTTAAAACATCTTTATACGTGAAACTCACAACTTTTTTCAATTTTCTATAAAAAGTACTAAACTATAAATATTATTTTTTTTATAAATACAAATATCATCTCTCTTATTGATAATAAAGTACCAACTCGATTAGTCTTCATTCTTTGTGGATGCTCCTTGTAACCTGTGATGATTAAGGATGATGCGTGCATTATAAGGATATGTTTGGAAAATATGTTTCACTTAAAATTTTCATCTTCATCTTATCTCATTTTTACATTTTTTTAAATCTTCATATAAAATATAATAAATAATTCAAGTTTTTCAAATTCAAATTCAATTTTTTTAAATCTCAAAACTAAAAAATAATATTTTAAACTTTAAAACAAAACACAAAATTCTCATCTCATCTTCCAAACATAATCTAAGTTTCAGGAATCGTAGATTCTGTCTTGACTCTCTTGTATTTCCCAACCTTTGCCGTGAACTTATGAACTCCTAATTTCAGAACTCTTTTCTGCAGCAATATTTGACATTCCAAACATATTATATTGAATTTGAACTACATAATCCGTACCAAGCAAAAACTGGTAACGCAGCCAAGAAATTTAAGGTTTAGCATTGAAGTTGAAAGATTGAACAGGCCTGTTGGCAGCCCCTAGAGCAAGGTTAATTAAAGGTTGTTCTTCAAGTCCTCCGTGACTAAAGGCGGCTTTTCCTCGTTATTCTTTTGATATTAATTATGAATAATACTAAATATAATTATGGGTTATGTAAATTTCATGCATTTCTTTTAAAAAAAAGTGTGATTTATCATTAAAAAAATAATATTTTTTATGTGAATCTCATATTTATTTATTTATTTTTAAAAGAAGTGTGCGACACTTGTGCATTATGATTATAAATATCATTTCTCTTAATCGATATGGTTGGAGCTGTGACTCAAATTTCTATAAATATGAAAAATACTATTAATCATAGTTAATTATCAATATTCCTTAACATTATATCAAATGATTGGTAGGCAAGTAATACATAATAAGTAGTTTTTTTAATTATGACGAGAATATTGTAAATAAAAGAATTGTGAGTAGGATTATTTATAAATAATAT
This sequence comes from Pterocarya stenoptera, assembly GCA_003123785.1. Taxonomy (NCBI): domain Eukaryota; kingdom Viridiplantae; phylum Streptophyta; class Magnoliopsida; order Fagales; family Juglandaceae; genus Pterocarya; species Pterocarya stenoptera. The sequence goes on along the minus strand of QEOT01008920.1, from coordinate 8,826 downwards.
TGATATTTCAACGCATGAAGGATAACGTTGTATTGTTTCTCAAAGTAATTGCTCACTTTAACCGCTAGTTTGTTTTTTTAAATATTTTAAAAAAATTACACTAACGATTAAAGTGAGTGCTCACCTTGCGAGTAGATCTTAGGTTACGTTTGGTTTTCAAATTCAATTGAGTTCAGTCTAATTTTAAAGCAAATCTAACATTTAAACACTCAATTCTTAAATTACTAAATTCATCCTAACTCAAAACCTTATTACACGTGAGACTCACAATCTTTTTCAACTTAAAGCATTTTTATATGTGAGACTTATAACCTTTTTTAATTTTTCATAAAAAGTACTAAACTTATATTAACATTCAAATATACTTTAAATTCAGTTTAGATGGATCCCGCATAACTCTCCCCACTATTTAACTCATTACTATTTATAAAGAACTCAACTCAACTGAGCTCAACTCAACATCTAAATACAGTCGAAGAACGCCCTCTCACGAATGTAATGAATTTCATAATTTTCTTTGTTTATTAGCCAAGTATAACATCTCCTCGACACTGTTAATATTGCACAGCAAAGCCTATAGTTGAACTCATGCAATGTAGACTTTGAGGCCTGAACGCTTACTTCGATCTCTATTCATGGCATTTTGGCTCTTCTTTTTCCTTTTTAATCCGTTTTCCAGGCATATGATATTATGATTGGCCAGCCTGGTTAACTTTTGGAGCTACTCACAGGTCTTGGTGCAGTGGTGCTGAGCTACAGATTTAGCCATTTTTTAATTTGAATTGGAATCTGAGAAATTGTCGTCTGGAAGGACTTCCATTCTACAAACCCACTGAATTAACAAGAGAGAGGATAGACTTCGATCTGCTACTGCTCCTCACTCTAAGGATCCTGCTGCTCACATGCATTTGCGGTCACAAACCCCAAGAAAAAGTGCCATCTTCACCCTATCCCTTTCTTCCTAGGAAAATGGAGCTGGCAATGCTTGTCCCATGCCGTGTATGTTGTGTTTGGATCATCAAAAAGCCCTCAAAGTAATTTCATGGTTGAATTTCAATTTAATATGGTACAAATATGTACTCCAAGGATCTTGATGACACAAACTCGTTTAGATTTAGAGATAATTTGAAATGATTTTAAATGAGTTAAATAAAATATTATTAGAATATTATTTTTAATATTATTATTGTTTTAAAATATGAAAAAATTGAATTGTTTATTATATTTTGTGTAAAAATTTAAAAAAATTATAATAATGAGATGAGATATTTTTATAATTTACCTACCTTCTATTTTATATTTACCGTTCCGGCCCTAACCAATATACTCTTGAAAATTAAAAGAAGAGCTTAATTAATAGATACATTCGAATAATGTTAGATATAGTCATTTGTTATAAAAATATCGTGCAATTTCTTTTAAAAAAAGAGTAACATTTATTATTAAAAAATTAAATTTTTTATATAACTTTTATATTTAATCACTTTTTTAAAAAATGTATGCATAATGCTTACCCAACAGACTGTAAATATAATTTCTATTTTTGAAATGTCACATCATCTGGCTTCTGAAAATAATGCAACTGGACACGTGGTAAATTGCAGTGGATTTGGGCGGATTCAATGAATCTTCTTTGTATTCAGATCCTATATGGAAATCCAGATAAAAGATTCATCATGGTTGATTAACTGAACTCATAAATTATCAGATCATCATTAGGTGTTTAATAAGTCAGCAATAAATAAATTTACAAGAAAAATTCTGTTCATTATCTTCGTATCATGCGTATGCTTCACATAAATATATTTTATTAAATATATAGTGTACGAATAATTAGTAGAATAAATCAATTAGTTTAAAAAGAATAAAATTAAAAAAAAATTAAAAATTAAAATAAATATAATGTGTGGTGTAGATGAATAGTAAAACTCTATTTACAATTTTTTTTTTTTTTTCTCTCTCTCTCAAGCTCATCAATTTCCACACGGAAGGTCGTTGCTTGATTTCAACTGGGACATCATAGCATTACGTCAGAATCAATATAGACAGCCCTTAGCACTACAAACAGAATGCAGATTTTCATGTCAATTTATGAGTGGTCGGTCTCTACTTATTTTCTTTTTCCAATTTTAATACCTATTATCTTATCCAATATTTTTAGATATAAATTTAAAGTACGTGTATTTTATATATTTTTTTAAATACATCTATTATAAAATATGAATATTTTCATATGCATATTGTAAATTTCAAAAATTAATATTAAGAATAAGTCTTAGATGTACAAGTCTTGAATAATCTTTTACAAAAAAATGATTTTTTTTTTATATTTTTTAATATGAGATGTATTATTTAAAATTTATACAAATACTTTCAAAACACTTGCACAAAAATTGGACGTCCTTAACCTTTACAAATAATTTTGTATAAAAAATATATATATATATTTATATATATCAGAAATAAGTAGATTCAGGGAGCCCACGTAATCCGTCCCAGGGATCAGCACCGAATACGTACTTTTATCCTAGTCAGCAGTGCAATTGAGCCCATCTGTCCTATGTGTCAAACCCCTACGGACGTAGGTACCCTCCAAATTATACGAGCTACCCAATTTACCCTCACCTCGCTCTTTCCCACTTTCACGGTCAGTCCTTTTCCTTTTAGCTGACCGCCGGCCTCTCTCTATCTCTCTCTCTCTCTCTGTCTTTGGAGCCCGAGAGAGATGTATGGAGAGGGATTTGTGTTGAGTCCAGTCAGTGAGTGAAGGAGTCCATTCTTCTCACATCTGGTGATTTTTCTTTGAAGCCTTTGGAATTTTCTTGTTGGATCATCCATCCGCCAAGCTTTGATCGCCGAAACGGCGTCCTTGAGAGGGAGAGGGATGCTAGGGGGCCCTGGGCCTGGGACCGTGGTGGACGTCGGAGGTATCGCGAGCCGATTCTGGATCAAGGTTCGGACCCACTCCGTCTTCGTTCTCTACACGCCCTTCTTCGTTTGCTTGGCCTCTGGTCACCTTGATTCCGATGCTTTCCGCCGTTGCATCTCTCAGGACGTCCATTTCCTCAAAGCGTTCGCTCAGGCGTAA